>PVKM010027845.1:0-18599 GCA_004027735.1 Carollia perspicillata
CTCTCCCTTCCTTACTCTCTCTCTAAAAATAAATAAATAAAATGTTTTTATAAAAAAGATAATATCTACTTTGAGTTAAATATCTACATATTATTTAATCAGGCAGTAGTGTTTTTTCTATGAGTTCAAAGTTTCCCCAAAGAGGACATACAGATGGCCAATAGGCATATGAAAATATGCTCAACATCATTAATCATCAGAGTAATGGAAATTAAAACCACAATGAGACATCACTCACACTGGTCAGAATGGCCATCATCAATAAATCAACAAACAACAAGTGCTGGTGAGGATGTGGAGAAAGGGGAACCCTTTTGCACTGTTGGTGCAAAAATGGAAAAAATACAATAAAGATTAAATAAATGCATACATACATATATAAATAAATACATACATACATACATACATACAAAATAAAAAGTCTTGAGTATATTGTTAGGTAACAGGTTAAACTACGAATTCCTCCAGTGCTCCAAATTTTTTAAGACACCAATTCTGTAATTGTCTGATCCTGTTTTAAGTATCACAAAGAGCCAATAACCAAATTGTAGCTAAACTTGTCCAGGGGCACTCTGGGAACTCAATAGTGAATATAATAATGTAAAATACACCCTCATGACTGGAGGAAAGAAGAAGAAGGATAATATTAAAAGTAAATGTGTAATCTGTGGATATATGAATTTTTACTTTTAATGTTTTAAATAAAACTTAACCATTTTTGAAATATGAGTATTCAAAAACAAAAGATAAGTCTGTTTTGTTCTTTGATGGCTCTAATACTACTTTGAAAACAGACATTTACTAGATACTGAGGAATATGTTGTTAGTCATTTGAGTTTTACCTTCAATGGTCATATAATATACAACTAAAGAATCACCTGTCTTTGAACACGGCGTTATTAATAGAGAAGAGAATTGTTTCATATTCTTTGGCTTTTACACATTTATGTGAGTTTTGCTAATCATTTTATCTTAATACCCAGAACACTATATACATGTATACAGCAGAACCACACCACAAATTGCTATAGAACAAGGGCCATTCTTTACAAATTAACAAAAGGTAAAAATGCTAAAAGTTAAAAAGCTAGATAAAGATTATTTTTCCAATATATCTCAAACCTATAATAACCAAAGACATTAAAGATTATGTTTCTGTATCGATACATGTTTGTTGAAATTGGCTTAATTAACTGGACACAAATAATTTTTCTCACTTCATTTATTTCCTTAGACTTTATTGACTAAAATCAATTTTATTATTAAAATATAATTGGCTGTACAGAATACTATCCTTTTCCTTTTTAATGGAGTCTGTATTATTTTCTTGGGGTTTCATTAAGTTAAAATGTTATTTTACCTAAAATAAAAAATTAGTTTAAGATTACATATGTATATAAGTATTAACAGTAAGGTTCACATTAAGACAAAATTTAGCAACATAAAAGAGGGTATCTTTAACTGAGATATAATGTAAATGCTTTATGCAAATGAATTTCAGGTTTTCTGGTCTTCTTAATACACACCCAGAGCATTCTAAAAATAAATGACATGTTATTTAAAGTTGCATCATACATTTTATGTTATAAATTATTAAAGAACTTAATGGACAATGCATTAAAAAAACTGGCAAGTTACAGAATAATTTAAAGTTGCAAAGAAACGGAGCAACTTGCAGGACATTAAACACTCTATTTTGACATGGAATGCCTGAAGCTAAAGCAATTAAAGCTGCAAAATATTGCTGGCTGACATGATGTGTATGTAAATTTGTCATTCACTGGCAAAGGTTTGTACCAATCACTGGAAATGTTCACAGTAAAACAATCCACGTATCATAAAATGCTTTTAGTGAAGTCCTCTAAAAAAGGAGTTTTATATTATTTAGGCTTCAGATTATTATTATTATCTATTGTAAATTTTTGATTTAATAAAAGTCCTCTATGAAAATCACCTTAAAATTGAGGATTATTTCTTGACACGACACTTCTATCTGTACTTATTTCTTAAAGAAAAAAATTTTAAGACACCCCAGAACAGGAATACAAGCTGGAACTTGACATTCTCTTTAATTTGGTTATGTTTTTTCCCTACGTCCCTAAGGAAAAAAAAAAAGAAAGCCTACCCTTGAGTATTGTATCAGACCCTACCCTCTAGAAATAGAGTCTAAGAGGGCCATATTGAATTCTAGCCAGTAGCCTGATTTATCCCAGCTTAGAAATAGTGGTATTCTCCACAGGAGGTAGGAGAAAAGAAAAACACAGTAATCCCCCAAATGCACTGTTGCTATGGAAGAGAAGGGGATACCCGCTGAAATGGAAAGCCACGAAATATTTGGGCAGTTGAGAAAACGTAGGCCCATCCTCTACTGCCAAAGCTGAAGACTCTTTGCCAGGACTCTCCCTTCCTTTGGCGTTGCAGAGAGATGCTGGACAGAACCTTAGCAGAAGATATAAGGAAACCAGACAAATGTTCATATTCATTGACCAAAGCTCTCCAATTGTTCCTTCAAATTAGATAAATGAACAAGGAACTGGGAGCCAAAAGAAAATTTTAATAAATACCTAAAATAAATTCATAATCATTAGAATAGTCAAATAGTTGGTGAATGCCAACTATTACATTTCTTAGATATTTCACCAGTAAGTTTAATTAAACTTTCCCAAAGCCTATGCATGCTATGCATGGGAGAGCATTCCCTCTCTCTCTCCCTCTCCCTCTCTCTCCCTCTCTCTCTTTCTCGTCTTTTCAGTTTTCTAGAAAAGAGCTTACTCATAAGATTTCATTGCTCCAATTCCTCTTTCTAAGATGCTATATTTCAGTCTTTCTTGGCTGCTATAGAAAAGATAGAGGGTTAATCTCCGGCCTTATATTTTGGAGAAAATCATTACAAACTACAGTCTCCATTTGGTAAAAAAAAGAAGCTGCAGGGGAGACCAAACCAATCCAAGCCAATTATCCTTAAAGACTATGTCAAAATTAATTAGAAATTTAAATCTATATTTGCAGATACTGAAAAAGAGAAAAACATCCCTATTCTAGAGTTTAATGATCCTAACAGCCTCCTATGTAATTTGCAAGATAAGATTATTAGCTTGTGGGAACTTGATAAACATTTACTGAACATCTCTGCTAGGCACTGTGGAAAATATTTTAAATGTGTATTATACATCTTCAAAAGGCTTAGAGTCTGGGTCAAAAAATAGTTGAGTGATCAATTATCATACATAGAAGAATGGCAAAAGTAGTAAATAGAAGGTATAATGGATTTTTTCAAAAAACAGTAGGAGTGGATTTTTTCAAAAAACAGTAGGAGTGGAAGGAAAGATGAAAAAGTTAAAGAGAACAGAGAAAATACATCAACCCATGGACAAAGCCAAAGGGGGTCAGAGTGGGTGGTGGGAGGAAGGTATGCGTGGGGCAGGAGAAAATGGTGGAAGGAGAATGGAGACACTGTACTTGAACAACAATTTTAAAAAAATCAATGTACAGAATGGAAAGTGGTAGAATGACTCCAAAAATTGGCTTAAGTGCCACTTAGAATAGTCATGCAGTGATCTGCCATGCTCTTTTACTGTCCACAATTACCAGTTTCACAACAGTTTTAGAAGTATGTACCTCTCACAGAGGTATCCAGGATGTACCTGCAAGTAGATGTTTTAGGACCCGTTTCATTCCTGGAGTTACAACCTACAGTGCAACAGGCAGTCTGCACAGGTATGTACCAGCAAAACTATCTCTAAGCTGAAAAGGTGATCACATATTTCAATATTTCACAAACAATAAACATGAATCATAGTAACGTGACACAATGTTGAATCGATTTCAGAGCCTTAAGAAAAGTATTAAAATAATTTTCAAGTTCTATGTGCCTTTGGACAGTAATAACCACTGATCTTAAAAATATTAAGAAACTTAAAAATATTTTAATGTTCTTTCTCCTAAGCCTTAAAATAGTAGTAGTAAATTAAAATGCGGTCTTCTTTGTTATATACATGTGTGTCTATGAAAGTCAGTTTAATCCCATTTTTACAATAAAAGTATGATCCACTTGAGCTTTACTCTCTTGTGAAGTATGAATCATTGTAGTTCTCTGGGGACAGTTATGTCTCTAAGGTTCTTATTTTGTTTCTTTGATATTTTTTCTCAAATATATTGGTACCTAAAGTATCTAGGAAATGTGAAGTCCGCATATGAAATACCTTAATATATTCCTTCCATTTACTCTCCACTGTTTCCTTATATAACTTTAGAGGACCAAAAGACCACCAAATAAAATGATACCAGTTCTATTTTATCCTTGGAAGAAAAGACTACTTATTACAGTCTTATTCCTCTGGTAAGTAGCTGAAATAGCCAATTAATAGGGTTTAACCATCCCACAGAAGTTGTTTTTAGAATCATGAAAATGTGTTGTCATTACATTTGTATTCCCTTGGGTGTTATTTTGAGATGTGATTCTCTGTAACTTATTTTAGCTGTTCTGTTTTCCAATTCATCATATTTTCACATCCTTTCCAATAAAATAATAATACATAAATAATATATGCCAAGATTTTACAGACTTTACTCTATTGGTATGCTTTTGTTCTCCAAGCATCTTAAAATACGGGTGTGGTGAAATACAAAGAGAATCTGGATGTGAGCTTCTTACGCGAAAAAGAATCTGTTTTCTCTCTTTTCCTGCCACACACATTGCAGATTCCAGCTAACTATGTATTAAACAATACAGAATAGTAATTTTGAACCCAAACATCATGCCAAATACTTCTAGTGAAAAATAGTTGCTAAATGTAGCTTCATTTTAAAGTCACTGTTTTCATTAACAGTGTCTTCCAACAGTCTTGTTTCAATAGTACTACCATTAACCATGAAATTTAGCTGCTTCTGTTTATTCTTTGAGTTATAACTATTACATTGCCAACTCAGTTTATTTTCCCAGTTGTCGTTATCCTGTTAAGAGTATTGTTAATAAGCTGAAGTCTCTTTATCTCTTTCCTTAGCTTATATAGATGCCTGAATTTACTTACCAATACAATTTAGACTATAGAAGCCAATGGAAAATAGATTTGATTCCTAATACTGGCCTTCATTCCAATCCCTATTTAAAAGGCTCATTTTTAGAAAAGAGTTGTGAGAAGTATACTCCATGCATTTCTCTACTTGCTACACATTAGTAACAACAGCAATAAGAAAAGTCTAGTGAGTCACAAACTAATTCAGAGCTATGAAAAAAGGATGAGTTTGACTAGAAAGCAGACTGCTAGTGCAATGAATTCAAGAATAAACTGATGTCACATGACTAGTACAATTTTATGAGATCCTGTTCTTCTCACTGACATCTGCAAAATGTTGGCCAAAGACCAACTGAAAATTAAAATTAAATGTTCTTAAAAAACTGTACTATATCACCACCATCATAAATAATGCCAACAAATATCATTGTACCCTTAGGATTCTCAAGCTAATGTGCCAGGTACTTGAAATAAAAGGAAAGATTAGACATGGTTTCTCCAATTAAGGAATATGTATCAACATGCAAACATCACTTGGATATGCTGATTTTAATCAATCAATGACTTTACATTCTAGTATAAAAACTCTTTTTCAGCACCTATTTTAGAGTGGGCACTAACCTAGTGGTTGGGGACCAAAAAAAAAATATATGTAGCACATAGTAAGGATAATGTTAGATGTTAATTCATGAGTTATGATCAGGAAGTATGCACAGATTACGTTCTTGACAACAGGCCAGAATTCAGAGACCAGCACTTGGCAAGAAAGACACATGATAACACTTTCTTTAATAAGCAGACTTTAAGTGTGTCATCATTCCCTGACCAACCCACAAGGAATAGTTCTCATCTTGCTAAAGAAAACAACCATTAAGTATTTTCAAACATAACAACTAATGTCTCATCCTAGAATGAGATTAGGAAAGAAACCTCAAGGGTAAAGTGACCACCTGAAAAAATTAGTCGAGATGAATGTTTATGTGCATACTGAGTATTCATGGTAAGCTGAAAAATTTTTCTGAATGAAGCAGTATTCAAAGTTTTACAACATTGGCATTAAGTTGTATGTGGTTCCTAAAATATTGTCACAGTTAACTGCAACAGATACAACTCGGCCAACATTTTAAAAGTCTGAAATTCATAAAGTGGTGGATCAGATTCTTATCTATGTAACACATAATGGATTCTTTGATGCCGATTTACTTTCATGTGGCTATAGAAGGGCTGCCTCTAGTAGACTGTGAGCCAATCACAGCACTGCAGTCCAGGGAATATAGACCAAAGAGGTCACTAATTACAGTTGCCAAAAGTCAAGTTTTCTAGAGATATGACCAAGTCACCATGTAAACCGTGGCAATGTATGTCTTTCCTAAAACTGACACCTCAAACATACAGAATCAAGATATCTCACAAACTCAAGTCCTTCAAAAATATGCACTATTACAGTTAGCCATACTACATATATTCTTCAAACACGCCTGAGAAACTCCAAACTTCACTCCACTACGGTCGTAGACTACAATCACTTTAAAAGGTTTCTAGTGATACAGAACACTATTAAATGTAAACTATAAATGAAAAGTAAAAAATCAGAAAATTTTTAAATTTTGAAAAATGAAGTGTCTAGTAAAAAAATAACATTTGTCCATAAAGAGAAATGAAAAAAGGCGGTATGACATGTTATATATACAGATTTCATCTAAAAATATATATAATTTTATTTTTTGAGTGATGAGGAGCTACATTTCATGGAGTTCTTTCTGCCTATGCAGGAAGTTAATCCAAAGAAAAGTATAGGAAAGGGTTGATAAACTGGTGCTGAAGGACAAAACCAAATATTACTTTTCTAGATCAATTGTTCTAAGTTGTTCCTAATGCTGATCTGTGTTGTTTCAAGGAACATTATTTGACTCTCACTATATTCCAAATATAGAATAAGAACTTTATTATATAGGGGTCTTACTATGTAATAATATGAAATATTCAAACAAATTTAAATTAAACTTTTTTCAAATGTTAAATTTTCAAATTAAGAAGATATACTAAAGCTCTGGCTGGTGTAGCTCAGAGGATTGAGCGTGGGCCTGCAAACCAGGGATCGTGGTTTGATTCCCAGTCAGAGCACATGCCTGGGTTGCAGGCCAGTTCCCAGCAGGGGACATACAAGAGGCAGCCATACATTGATATTTCTCTCCCTCTCTCCTTCCCTTCCCTTCTAAAGATAAATAAATAAAATCTTTAATTTAAAAAGTGGCTCCTTAAAAAAAAAATCTGCTGTTTAAAAAAAAAAGAAGATATACTAAAGACGAACCTGTGTTTTTTCTAAACATTTACTATTCATATCAAGAGCATCCGCAGTCAAGATGGAGGTATAAGTAGACACATTTCACCTCCTCACACAACCACAAAAAGAATTACAATTAAGTCTAAAAACCAGTAACACCCAGAGCTGTCAGAAAATCAAAACGGATAGAAATCTGACAACCAAGGATTTAAAGAAGCCACATTCATCCAGACAGGTAGGAGGGGTGGAGCCATGGAAATGGGTGGAGAGGCACAGTGTGGCGTGGAGAGGCAGTGGCAGTGGTGGAACAGGCATAGGCAGTCCCACATTCACGTGTGATGGATAAAAATCAGGAGAGATACCTTGGGAGGCAGCAATCCCAGTCCCAGGCCAGACCACATAGCCCACAGTTCCAGCACTGGGAAGATAAATCCCCATAACTTCTGCTTGTAAACACCACTGGGAGTTGGGGTGATGGAAGAAACTTCTGAATTTTCAGGAAACTCTGCTTAAAGGGACCGCATGGTCTTAAAACATTCACAAACCCACCCACTCTTGGATTCAACACCAGGGCAATAGACAGAAGGGTGCCAGATACATATGGGGAGTGGGTGAAGTGTCTGGAGAAGGGATGAGAGCCAGGCAAACCTCCAGAAGCCAGGTAATGGCACAGTCCCCTCTCCAAGCACTCCACTCACACAGAACCACGAAGCAGTGAATTGGGTTGCCCTGCCCTGGGAAGTATCTAATGCTCTGCCCCACATAATTTACAATTTACAGGTGCCTTTTCAACAATGTATGATGCTACTAAGACAGGGAGTCAAAGCAGCTCTACCTAATACACAGAAACAAACACAGGGAGGCTACCAAATTGAGGAGACAAAGAAATATGGCCCAAATAACAAAACAAAACCCCAGAAAAAGAACTCAACAAAACTGAGATAGTCAACCTATCAGAAAGATGCAGAGTTCAAAACATTGGTGATCAGGATGCTCAAAGAACTCTTTGAGTACAGAAACAACATAAAGGAAACAATGAAGGTTACAATAAAGAAAAATCCTATTTTTTTTCACAATGGGTGTGCCCCCAGAACATAGGTGTTGCCAAAAACACCACTAAATCAAAGCCAAAATGGGAGAGGAAAAGACTCATATCAACATTGTGGTCATTGGACATGCAGAATCTGGCTAGTCTACCACTACTGGCCATCTGATCTACAAATGTGGTAGGGTCAACAAAAGAACCATAGAAAATTTTGAGAAGGAGGCTACTGAGATGGGGAAGGGCTCCTTTGAGTATGTCTCGGTCTTAGAAAAACTGAAAGCTGAACATAAGCGTGGTATCACCATCAATATCTCCTTGTGGAAATTCCAAAGCAGCAAGTATTATGTGACCATCATTGATACCCCAGGACACATGGACTTTATCAAAAACATGATGGCAGGCACATCTCAGGCTGACTCTGCTGTCCTAGTTGTTGCTGCTGGTGCTGGTGAGTTTGAAGCTGGTGTCCCCCAGAATGGGCAGACCGGTGAGCATGCCCTTCTGGTTTACACACTGGGTGTGAAAGAGCTGATTGTTGGTGTTAACTAAATGGATTCCACTGAGCCATCCTACGGCCAGAAGAGATATGAGTAAATCATTAAAGTCAGCACCTACATTAAGAAAATTGGCTACAACCCTGACACAGTAGCATACTTCTGGTTGGAATGGTGACAACATTCTGTAGTCAAGTGCTAACATGCCGTGGTTCAAGGGATGGAAATTCATCTGTAAAGATGGAAGTGCCAATGGAACCACAATGTTTGAAGCTCTGGATTGCATCCTACCACCAACTCGTCCAGCTGATTAGCCCCTGCATCTGCCTCTCTAGGATGTCTACAAAATTGGTGGTATCGGTACTGTCCCTGTGGGCTGAGTGGAGACTGGTGTTCTCAAACCTGGCATTGTGGTCACCTTTGCTCCAGTCAATGTTACAACTGAAGTAAAATCTGTTGAAACGCACCATGAAGCTTCGAGAACTCTTCCTGGGAACAATGTAGGCTTCGATGTCAAGAACATGTCTGTCAAAATTGTTCATTGTGGCAATGTGGCTGGTGACAAGAAAAATGACCCACCAATGGAAGCAGCTGGCTTCACAGCTCTTGTGATTATCCTCAAACATCCTGGCCAAATCAGTGCTGCATATGCACCTGTTCTGGATTGTCACACAGCTCATATTGCTTTCAAATTTGCTGAGCTGAAGAAGATTGATCATTGTTCTGGGGAAAAGCTGGAAGATGGCCCAAAGATTTTGAAATCTGGTGATGCTGCCATTGTTGATATGGTTCCTGGCAAGCCCATGTGTGTTGAGAGCTTCTCTGACTATCCTCCTCTGGGCCACTTTGCTGTTTGTGACATGAGACAGACAGTTACTGTTGGCGTCATCAAAGCAGTGCACAAGATGGCAAAGGGAGCTGGCAAAGTCACCAAGTCTGCCCAGAAAGCTCAGAAGGCTAAATGAATATTACCCCCAACACCTGCTACTCCAGTCTTAATCAGTGGTGGGAGAACAGTCTCAGAATTGTTTGTCTCAATTGGTCAGTTAAGTTTAATAGTAAAGAACTGGTCAATGATTACAATGCATTATAAAACCTTCAGAAGGAAAGGAAAATGTTTTGTGGACCATTTGGTTTTTTATATGTGTGGCAATTTTTAAGTTATTAGTTTTTAAAATCAGTACTTTTTAGTGGAAACAACTTGACCAAACTCTGTCACAGAATTTCGAGACCCATTAAAACAAAATTTCATAAAATGAAAAAGAAAAATCTACAGGGAATCAACAGTGAAAAGAAGGAAGCTGGGATTCAAATCAACAATTTGGAACATATGGAAGAAATAAATATTCAACCAGAACAGAAAGAAGACAAGAATTAGAAAAAACAAGAGTAGTATAAGAAGACTCTAGAACATCATCAAATGTGCCAACATCCAAATCATAGGGATGCCAGAAGGAGAAGAGGAAGAGCAATAAACTGAAAACTTATTTGAAAAAATAATGAAAGAAAATTTTCCTAATTTGGTGAAGGAAATACACATACCAGTCCAGGAAGCACAGAGAGTGCCCAACAAGTTGGACCCAAAGAGGACCACACCAAGAACACATCACAGTTAAAATGCCAAAAGTTAAAGATAAGGAGAGAATCTTAAAAGCTGCAAGAGAAAAGCAGAGCTGTTACCTACAAAGGAGTTCCTGTAAGACTACTAACTGATTTCTCAGAAGAAACTGCAGGAAAGGAGGGACTGGCAAGAGGTATTCAAAGTTATGAAAAGCAAGGACCTACAACCTAGATTACTCTATCCAGCAAAGCTATCATTTAGAATGGAAGGGCAGATAAAGTGCTTCCCAGACAAGGTAAAGCTAAAGGAGTTCATCATCACCAAGCTATTATTACATGAAATGTTAAAGGGACTTGTTTAAGAAAAAGAGGAAGATCAAAACTATGGAAAATAAAAATGCAATGAATTCACAACTATCAACAAGATAATCTAAAAAAAAAAAAAACTAAGCAAACAACCAGAACAGGAACAGAATCATAGGTATGGAGATCACATGGAGGGTTATCAGCTGGAAGAGAAAAGGGGGAGAACAGGGGAAAAGATCAGGAATTAAAAAGTATAATTGGTAGGTACAAAATATACAGGGGGATTTTGAAAATAGTATAAGAAATGGAGAAGCCAAAGAACTTACATGCACAACCCATGGACATGAACTAAGGAGGAGGGTTGCTGGAAAGAAGGAAGATACCAGGTGGATGAGGGCAAAGGGGAAAAAATTAGGACAATTGTAATAACACAATCAATAAAATATACTTTGAAGAAGAGTATCACATCAATCCATTATGATTGTAAATCTTACATACCATATAAAATTTTTCTATAATGACTAAAAACCCTAATCTCTGAAACCAAATCTTTATTAAATGCATATTTATCAGTATTTCTAACATGAGCATGTGGAGCCCAAAGGTTAACTGTACATCTGAGAGAGGGTTTTTTGTTTGTTTTGTTTTTAACATGGTAGCATTGTTTCTGTTTGACTTGTAAAACCTAAGGTATTATCTTTTGTGATGCTAATATTGAGAAGCAGAGAAACATTTGCACTATGGACTATGTGATATAGAGAGAGATCTATGTAATAGGAGGAAAGATATTTATCCCATATTACAAAACAAATAACTAATTTGATCTTCCCTATAACTCAAGGCATGTTAGTGTGCCTCATACTGGGTTTTACTATGTTCTGTTCCATAAAGCACTTCTAGCCACTATAACGATAAACTGATATTTCAATGTTACACGTATAACTTCAAATAGAGTTTTCAAATCACAATTCCATGCAGAAATCAGCCTAAAAGCATGATAGCATTTTTAAACACTTAAAAGTGTTATGAAATTTTCTTGGACTTTGAAATAATTTTTACGCACCATGGCCTTATGTAGCGTCTATGGGGGATAATAATGGCAGGTGCAGCTACTCAAATCACTGCCAATTTGTACCATATAGATAAAGAGATGCTTATGTTTGCATATGGATATTCATGAAAGTTAGGAGAAAAAGGCAAAACTAAATAAATATTTAATATGTCAGTACCTGTCATAGTTTTGCGTGTGTGTGCTTTACTACTATTGACTAGCAGCAGTACTGCTACTCTAACCAACTTCATTAAAGAATAAAAGAAAAGTAATAAGTCATTTCACACTCTGTCTGACCATTATACAATAATAGCAAGATTTCATGCAAGGGTACAACATTATGCCCATCTGCAATCACAGTCTCTTTGCAAAAATCTCAATTCACACTTCACATGCAGCTAACCTTGTTACCATCCCTTCCTAAATCCATCAGTGTTGCAGCTGCACGTCTTCACAGCCCAACATCTTAAAATTCATCACTTTGGCACCTAAGCATCACTATAGGTCAAGATAAAGAATCCAGCCAAGAATAATTAAAGGGCACCCAGATGTTTAGTTTACTTATCTCAAGCCTTTCCTTTAACATATTTGAATTGCCTGTGTGTACTATTTCTCTTGTAATTTTAAGATATGTGCAACATGATTATTCTAAGTGTATGAGACCTGGAACAATACATTTCAGACTTTTTTTTTTACAAGTATAGTTCTTTGTAGTTGAAATTTGAACAAGAGGCATGATAATGAGTAGGTTGAGGGAAGGAAAGGTGTTATCTCATTAAGGTAATTACTAAGACATCCTCACCATTACAGTGGTTTGAAAACGTGGCAATTAAAGCGCCCTACATGGGCTCCTGGAGACAAGAGAACAAGACAGTTCTCTTGGAACTCCTGTGTTATGGTTAATGTGTGTCATGTAAATGAAAGGGTAGACTATTGCTATTTAGTTCTTTTCCTCAACTCTCTGCCCTCACTCTCAAATATCCTTGTGGGTTATGTTTTTTTTTTCCTTTAACCTGAATTTAGTTCTGATGACAGGTGCCAAATTGACAGCCCTAGAAGCTAACGCCTTCTTTTTACCCACAGAACAGTTGGAGCACAGAAAACTGTAGGGCAGACCAGGCAGGCAATGTACTATCATCCCAGTTCAGAAGAGACCTAACCTTCTTTCTCCTTCTTTAGTCAGGCAAGCTTCCTCTGATGAGGAGATTGCCAAATTCATACCTGAAGTCAGCGAAGCTCAAAGTACACACTAAAAAAAAAAAAAAAAGCAAGTGGTATTCTTAGTTTACTTCACCACAACATATACAGGCTAATTCACACAGCTCTAAATTTGCTTAGACTGAATTTGCACTATTCACTGAAACCACTGCCTTGGGTGAGTAATTTATTTCCCTTCTTGAGCTGGTCGTCTTACTCTTCCATTGCTACCCTTCCTAGTTAAGATAAATGATAGAGTGATACACCACATAACATAAAGAATCCATTCTCCAACATCTTGCTTTTGTGCTCACTGAAGTATTATTTATCTCAAGTTAAGGAAAACAATCTAAATGTCTAGCAATGGAAGAACAGTTGACTCTATAATGACACATTTACAAGAGAGAATATTTTGTATCAAAAATTATACTTACAAAGAGTTTGAAGTAATACATAGAAATACTGGTTCTACATGAAAAAAGCATAAATGATATTCCAGATGAACTGTGATCACAACTATGTAAAAAATTCACAGCAGAACATTTAGAAATATTAAATCAAGTATTAGCAGTACTTGTCTTTGAGTGATAGAAGAAGGACTTTATTTCTTCTCTCTACTCTTTGGTATTTTATAAATGTTCTACAGTGAGGATGCATTGCTTTTATAATAGGAAAGTTAATAATTTTTACAAAAGGTCTATTTCTTTTGTAGTAGGATTTGACCACAAAAATTTAATTCCATTAAAATTGAAAGTCAAGAATCATCTGAAAATGCTATAATACTATAGTATCTCTTTCTTTCCCTTTCTCTATCTTTACAGAAAAAAAAATGGAAGAGGGACATGGATGAAAGAAAAAAACACTAAGCAAATATGTTGTAGAAAAAAACCTGAAGCTTAAAATAAGTAATAAACTAGATGACATTTGATATTCCTTCCAGTCCTGGGTTTGGATCAAGATCAGCTCTGTTTAAAACCCAATTACTTATTAGTGTGGATATTGGAAAATGACTTTTTGCTCAATTTCTGGGCAAAACCAAGTAAGAGTCATGTTCTCCATAGGAACTAGGTCATTTATGGGAAGAAAAGAAAAGCCTGTAAACATGTTGACAAATAAGGGGATCCTTCCTGAAATGCCCCGGAGGTACACAGCACTGCTGGAAATAATCAGTGTTTTCAATAGTTCTTTTTTTTAAAAAAATCCTGTTTCAGAAAGTTAATAGTAGAATTCAATAAATGCACAAGCTTAAGTCAACTTTTCAGCATTGGCATCCCTCAATAGAAATGCTTGACCCATCTACCTTTGCCCCCATAAAAACACCCCAAATATATAAAATGGCAAAGTAAAAAATCAGGAGAGTAAAAGCAAGACAGGAATGCAGAGCAGAACCAACTCTGAGGACCTAGACTTTTTTTTTTTAAAGTCTCTAGGCAGGCTAGTGCCTTTCTTTACTGAAATCACTGACGCTTCTCACCGGATCCCTGGCCATCAGATCTATTAGCAGTTCCTGAAATGAACGCAGTCATTATTTCTTTGCTAAATGAGGTGGAAAGGTCTTAATGTTTATATCAATTCTAATCGAATTCTACCCTCATAAATATCTTCATAGGAGGACTTTGGGCATGTGAAAATAATTGTGCCTTCTACAAGGATAATTAGGCCATCATCCACGGGGTGGCGTGCATGGAGTTGCATAATGTCATCCCTTTGGCCCCATCAGGGGCACAGGGTTGCAAATCCAAAATTATAACAAAAGAGGTAGGGGAAAGGGGTAACAAAAGTTTGGGCCTGGTCTTTGGAACTAGGCACGCCTGGGAAAACTCTACACCGGGTTGAAGGACAACCTCTTTCTTACCTGCTCTCTGATTGGTCAAGGCTGAGGTGGGTGGGCAGAGAGCTAACACGTGACAGGACGGGATGGGAGAACTGGTTCTTAGTGATGTGCTGCGAGATAAATCTAGAGATGTCAGCAGAGGCTATACAAAATATGGATTGCCAGGTGGGAAGATAAAATGAAGTACCCCATGCCACACTTACCCATTTGTGCTTTATATGATTTTATGGGCCAGTCTATCCATGAGTAGCACTGAAAGATTATATGATAATTGTGCATTTATTCACATATGAACATGTTTAATGTAATGCCACAGTGTGCTCACTCAGGGTTGTTGAGGAAGTAGATATCCTTTTGAAATCTTAATTGAATGGGAACTATTCTGTAAGCTTCCATTATTAACAGAACAAGTTTGTAGGAAATAGAGCAAATAAATGACAATTTGACGTTTTAAAGTGATTTGTGGCCATGATACAGTCTACCTCTAATGGGCAGCTCTGTCTCTTAAAATCTGGGCTAGATCTCCCTTCTGATAGTTCTGCAAATGCCCAGCCTGGGGCAGGCAAGAGTTGGTGCAAAAGAAAGTTGTGCAATCAGCTCTTTCCGTGGTACTTACCAAACATGATTTGCATCTTTCAGGAATTATGACATGCCAATTCTTTCAAATGAGAAATTTTAAGGGGAAAAAAGCTTCAAATTGGATCACTAGAAATCATTTCATAGCAACTCACTCAAGGAGAAAACTGCCCAGTGAGAAAGAGGCCTACTGCGGTCTCTTCACTTGGAGGACTCCCACGTCAGGAAACTACGCCAAGTAGCTCAGCTTCCCTGCAACAGGAAGTGAGCTGCACCAACTTTCTTTTTATTCTAACGCTCTGTCAGCCTGTTGGTTTTAGAATGTAGACTATTTTTCCACAATGGGCACTCTGATTTTGTAGCATGGGAGTAGGAAAACAGTGTACCATCAGTGCTGAATTCCTCTCTCTTAAGGCAACAGTATATATACATATTGGTCTAACAGTATATATACATATTCACCTAAGGTTGTGTGCTCTGCACACCCCTTCCTCCAGACCCTGCAGGCTTTGCTGGCTACCCAATGCTTCTTGAGCTTACAAATGTGGGCAATCTATGCTGCTGCAAGTCTTTACCAGTTTCTAAATTCCACTAAGGTTTTCCATCTCTGAAACTTTAACAAGAAAGAGGAAGAGGAGAGCCAGAGGGGAAATTGCGGGGAGGGGTCAACAAAAAGGAGTTGGCTTCCAAGAATTAAGGAAAAATCTGAAGGAGGCAGCCATTTCCGGCCATGGGGCCTTTCGGGGGAGGGAGGAGATAAAGAGGGCTACAGATATGAGCTCCCACCTGGGCAAAGATGATTTTATTATCTTCATAGAAAGAGGAGAAAGCTTTAGAGAACCTCCGGAGCCCACAGAGATGTGAGAGAAGGGCCCCTGTTTTGCAGACCCAGTCCAAGCACCGTTCATTAAAGCATCCGGACTCCTGTCCCGAGTCTATACGGTCCTGATGCACACATTTCTCCCCGAAAGGCCATCTTTAACAGGAAGCAGGAACTCGTGCTCACCAGGCTGTCCCCGTGGTGGGAGGAGCGCAAAGATTGGGCTGGGCACACACTGTGGGAGATCCTGTACGGAGCCCGCTTGCTGCAGCCGGGCTTGGAGCTGCGCAGGCAAACCACTGGCTGCAATGCGTTAGGGATGGGCGGGAAGACCTCTAGACCAAAGGCCTCTAGACTAATAAATCAAGTCAGGCGGCCAGAGACAGGGTGGGTGGTGGAGGGAATGAATGAACTCCACAAAGTGACATAGCCCTTTCATCGTAAACCAAGTTCAAGCTCGCGCTCTCGAAGGTCCTCTTCTTCCAGTGGAGCTCCCGCAGGGCCGCATAGTAGCCGGAGCTGGAAGAGTCCCAGACTGGCAGGGAGGAGACACCGGGTGGGAACAGTGGTGGAGATCCAGGGCCTCGGCTCGACCGAACTGCAGGGTGGGAGGCCGCCTCAGGAGCGCTTCTTCTTCAGGGCTTTCATCAGCCGAGGCTGCATTTTGCCGAGCACACGGGGTGCTGCGCGAGCGGAGGAAGTGAGACCGTCCTTTAGAGAGGTTCCACTGGCCGACCTCGCTGCAGCCTGGGCGCAAGGGTTTCGAAGCAACATACTTGACTCCTCGCTCCTCTCCAGTTGGCTTCCACTAAGAACTTATTAAATAGGGGCGGTTTAGAGCTGATTTGTCACTGAGCACTACTTACTCCGAGATCTTTTGGTTTTTGAGTTATTTTATTGATTTTGTTCTTTGGAATGTGACCCTTTTTGGACCTAGAGCTAATCAGGAAACACTGATGGGGAGGTCACTTTGTAATCACCTCGGTGACGTCCTCCGAGGACACAGTGGACCCTAACCCAGCGCGCCCCCTGCGGTCGCCTAAGCTTGCCTGGAGCCCTTCCGCCTGGGTACTTTGCTCTTAAGTGCGCCCAGGGAGCTGTCTGTGGTGCTAGGAGAAAGAAACCGAGCGAGGGAAGTAGGGAGAGAGACCAGGAAAAGCGGAGAGGAGAGAAACGAAGAATGCCAGGTTGGCTGAGGTGGTCCACCCACCAATACTCAGACTGACAGACACTGTCAAAATTCACCCTGAAGGAGGGGAGCAAGAAAGTCCCTCTGAGTCATCTCACCGTCCTGAGACAGCTAACCCGGTTTTCCAATGCAAGAGGGCAGTGACACTTCCCTTTCCCTGAAAGCACAAACCCTCAATCCCACACACTTACCCCTACTCAGCCATGGGGCTGTTCAGATGTGCCAGGGGTCAGAAGGAAGGAGCACTGGACCCTGGCTATGCGCTCCAACTTCAGGGAAAGAAATTGTAAGGAGAAAGGCTGCGACTGGCTAAAGAACTGGGACTGGGCAAAGACCTAGTAGGAGACTCGAGGAGCCTGTTCCAGAGTCCACGGGTTAAACCCTAGAGAAGTCTGCACTCGCCGCTCTTCCCACATCTCTAGACAACTGCCAAGGCACAGGGCAAGCCAGCCTTTCCTCTCCAAGGATCCGGAGCTATGGAGGAAAGATCAATTCCCTTGGAGGCTCACTCCTGCTCCTGACTATTCTCACCAGTGACAAAAAGTCAGTTTCTTTCCAAGTATGTTGACTTCAAGCCGTGCCTGGCTTTTTAGAAAACCAGGCAGCTCTCTCCCAGTATATTTTTGTAACCACGTGGCTTAACAGAAACTAAAGTTTCCCTAGCCCTAGGGAGAGCTTTTCAAAATATTTTTAGAAAGTTAAAAATATAGCAAAACAAACTACTCACAAGCCGCCTGTTTAAAGAGGGAAGGTGGGACTCGGCAGACTTCTGGGGAAGGGCTGCCTAAGCAGGAGTCAGATGGCAGGGAGGGAGGGAGGGAGGGAGGAGGGAAGTCTTGGTTTGAGGGTAAGCGGTTTCATTTGCAACAGAGGAAATCGGCTGTCTAATTTGCCATCTTGTGGGCTTTCATTTTAAGGGGTGGAGCAAAAATAAACTGACACAAGGGTGGTAGGTATATTTGCTGGAGGCATGGAGGCAAGCAGCAATCATTACTTTGCAACTCATTGAAAATTACTGGCTTGAGCTAAAACGACTAGCTGCTAGCTGAGAAGTTAACTCATTTCACACTCCCTGCAAATTTGTGCTAGGTTTGCTGGGGTTCCAAGAGCTGGTCTTGGGGTGGGCAAATCTCAGAGGCCTTTGTGGGTGTTTCAACTTCGCTCTAAAAGAAGTTTGTGTTTCTGTGTTTCTGTAGCAAGCAAAGATTGCTACAGAAAGACTGTTGGG
>PVKM010027846.1:0-18579 GCA_004027735.1 Carollia perspicillata
AAAAAAAGAACTATAACAACTCCATCCCCAACAAAAAAGCATTTTTCCAAATATGTATATCTATATTTTACATTTATATTCATCTCTATGTATGTATTTAGAAGTCATTAAGAAAAAATCAGTGAACTTAATTACTTAAAAATTAAAACCTATCAGAAACAAACTAAAAAAAAGTGAGGAAGTATTTATAATCAACAAAAAGCTATTTTCCTTCTTTTATAAAAGTTTCATTAAAAAAAAGACAAACTACATAATAAGAAAATGGCCAATAAACATCACAAAAAGTATTGAAGCTCTCTTATAATGAAAGAAAGACAAAGTGATGACACTCTTGTTTAGAAAGTTGATAGCAAGCCCTGGCTGGTGTGGCTCAATGGAACAAGTGCTGGACTGTGAAGCACAGGGTCGCTAGTTCAATTCCCAGTCAGGGCACACACCTGGGTTGCAGGCTAGGTCCCCAGTGTGGGGCACTTGAGAGGCAACCACACACTGATCTTTCTCCCTCCCCTCCTCTCTCTCTAAAAATAAATAAATAAAATATTTTTTAAAAAAAGAAAGTTTGATAATATGTACTGTAGAAATACACTTTAGTACACCATTTTGAAGAACAATTGGTCCCATTCTATCAAACTCTTAAACCAACGCAACAGACCTGCAATTCCACTTCTGGAAATCCACTCCTACAACACAGTCCAATGAGCATACAAAGCTTGTACAATGTGCATTAGAACATTATTTGTAATTGCAAAAAAACTTGTAACAGTCTAAATATCCATCAGTATGGGGCTAATTAAGTTTGGCATATCAATGAATAGACTGTTATGTAGCTTTTAAAATAACAAAGCAGACCTCGTGTATATTGATGTAAAATAACCTCCAGCACACCATAGAACATAATGTTAAAACCTAAAATTGGCCCTGGCTGGTGTGGCTCAGTGGATTGAGTGCAGGCCTGCAAACCAAAGAATCGCAGTTCGATTCCCAGTCAGGGCACATGCCTGGGTTGCAGGCCAGTTCCCAGCAGGGGACGCACGAGAGGCAGCCAACCATACATTGATATTTCTCTCCCTCTCTCCTTCTCTTCCCCTCTAAAGATAAATAAATAAAATCTTAAACAAAAAAAAAAAAAGACTAAACTAAAACTAAACAGATATGTGTCTCCTTGCCGGTACGTAGAAAAAAATCTGGAAGAATGCAGAGAAACTGTTAGTGTTAAATCCTGGAAAGTGGTAATAAGGTGTCAAAGGGAACTTTTTCTTCACTTTACACCCTTTTGTATATGTAAATATGTTTTTTAAGCATAAATTTTGATTGCTTTCTTAAAAAAAACCAAGGCAGCATGAGGACTCCCAGGTCATCTGAGCCAGGACCTGCTGTTTCTCAGGGGTCCACCTCCCTGCATCAGAGGGCCCGCAGGTGGATGGCTGGCCAGGCCAGAGCGGAGATCTATCTCATTGACACTGGCCTTGTCTGGCCTTGGCAGGCGCCATTAGGCTCCAGCTTAAATACGCTTTATGTTTTTATTCAGACTGACAGTTCTCATCTCAATAACCTCATATTAAAGAAGGAGGCATTTGCAGCCTGCCCCTGTGGAATGCCCAGACACGCAGCCGTTTTCTTATCTGCAGTGATGTGCATCAAGCTGGTGGTGTCCCCAGTCTAGGCTCTGACTGCTGCTCACAGGCTGGCGAGGGCCCCTTGCCTTTCATTTCTACACTCCAACAAAATGCTTGGCTGGACATACTGGCGATGAAGGTAATAAGGGCTGATGGAGAGGTAATCACGTAAGTGCCAAGTGGGAGAAGCACTGTACAAACAGACTTGATGATGCAGAGGCCGGAACATCCCGCATCGACGGGCGGGGAGGCTACGGGGGGGCAACTGAAGAAACACTGAATGGGCGTGTGGAATCACACTGCTCTGCTGTGTGACCAGAGACAAACCGCTCCACACTTGCTGGCCTCCTTTTAAAATAAAGCACATTGGGTGAGATCATCCCTTAGGCCCCTGCCAACGTTAAGGCTTCGGGGTTAATTTTATAATTAATGTTCATTATGGTTTCCAAGGTTTTAATTCCAGTTTCCACCTCGTTAAACATCGAGGGCCTTGACTGCCCAGGCACTGTTATTTCTCACCTCCGTGGGTATCTTACTCAACTCTTAGCAGCCCAGCAAGCAAGTAGGCAAGTAAGAACTGTGGAGCTCAAAGAGGTTAAGGGTTTTGTCAACAGTTATTGACAGAACTAGGTTTCTAACTCTCAACTTGAACTGTTTCTCTTGGACCTTTCATGCTATTACAACAGGGGTTCTTTCTCGCAATAGAAGAAAGACATAACTAAGATACAGGGCAATGTTAATAGGCAAACACAAATTCCTGAGAATCAGATGAGGGAGAAAGAGTAGAAATATTCTGTGCAATTCGTCTGTCCTATGATTCTTCGGGCCTGTTTTTACCAGGGTGTCTCCCCCTTAACAGCTAACTTATTTCAACCTTTCAACATCACCGACCTCACTCTCAGACAGTAAAGAGAAGCTTTAGAGAATCAGGGACAGCGAAATGGAAAATACATTGGATTTGGTTTGGTGTATTACCCTTGCCACACTCGGTATGTCCGGCATCAGATCTTCCACTTTCTCATCCATAAATCAGGGATAACACCCACTTCCTGGGGTGTGGTGAAGATAAATGGATGGCTATATGAACCTGCTACCTCATTACTGTATAAAGCTATACAAGTCTAAGCGGTTATCACCACAGTGGCTGTATCAATAAGTGGTCCCTCCCTCCCTCCCTGTATGAAACCACCTAGGGAAACAGAAGCAAACGCAAGGGTTCAATCCGCAACCCCAGCTCCTTTCTTACGTAAGACCTCTAGCTGCACATACCATCCCAGGAGCTGGACTCCATCCAGTTGGCCGCATTGAAGAGGGAGGCAGTGCCCCCGTAGCAGGCATTGGTGGTATCTATGCCCTCAATGTCAGTGTTGCCTGAGTTCTGGAAGAGCTCCATGAGCACTGTTTTAACAGCCTTGGACTTGTCGATGATGGTCTCAGTGCCCACTTCCAGCCGGCCCACGGAGTCCCACGGGAGCTTCGTGCGCTCCATCAGCTGCTGCACCACCGTCAGGCACAGGGAATTGATGTCCTCCCGGACTGAGCAGAAGCCCATATGGGTTTGGCCCAAGCCCACCGTGTACCTCCCAGCTTCTACGTTGTTATACCTCTCCAGGTCTGTCTGGTCCACATATTGGGCAGGGAAATACACCTCCATGGCAAGGATGCCCACATCCTTTGGCCACATGTTCCTTTGGGCCAAGGGGACGGCAGGGACTGTAGAAAACCTGCAGCGGAAATAAGAACCAAAATCCCACGAATGGTCGTGAGCCAGTCTCCTCAAAAAACAATATGGCAGTTGTTTCACGCAACTTTAAAATGTATTTTGAAGCTATGTTATAAGAAGAATACAAATTTAGAATTATTATCTGTTTCTTTTGAATTGATCACTTTATTCCTTATTAAATGTCCCTCTTTATCTGTGTGATATTCTCGCCACACCGTCTATTTTTCCTGATGTTAATAAAGCTGCCTTAGTTTTTTGATTACTGTTTGCCTGGTATATCCTTTCCTGTTCTTTTATTCTTCTGACCTGTATGGTTTCTGTGTTTCACATGCATCTATTCTAAACAGCATATAGTGGGGTCTTTTTAATTTTTGAACAAACCTGACAATACTGGTGCTGTAATTGGAGTAATTAATCCAATTATATTTATTGCAACTACTGATATAATTGGAAGTAAGGCTTCCACGTCACTGCTTGTTTCCCTTAGCTTCACACATTTTTTTTCTCTTTTCCTGTATTCTTATGGATTAAGCAAGTGTTTATCTCCTCTTTTTCTTTTAGTAAAGATATCAGTGATTACAATATACATGTGTGGCTTATAACAATACTTCTACTACTTCCTGAACAGAACAAAACCTTAGTTTAACTTCGATTGTCCTCTCCATCCCTTCGAGCTATTATCGTCATATAGTTCCTCTGCTGCCTATGTTATAAACCCCACAGGACCTAATTTCAAAAAATTCATTCATTTTGAAAGTGTTCCTATCATTCCCCTTTTCCTTCTCTTCCTTTTTTTTCTGTACAAGAGCATACTTACTGCTTTTGTACTTTCTAAAGAAGTTTCCTGCTTGATTTCATCCTCTCTGCTTTTCTTGATGGGGCCTCCCTCCCAGTATCACTGAGCACACTCAGCACAGGGCTGGGTTCCCCACGCACAGGAGGGAGTGAGACCTGCTTTGTGCCCACCAGAGGGCACGGTCTAACGGAAGAGGCAGATATTTTCACAGATAAACACACAGCGGAACAAGCAAAGGCTGTGAGAATGCAGAGGGCAGAGAGCAATTCTAAGTGGTGGCAGGAAAGAACAGGGAAGGGTTCCGTGAAGAAGACAAGAGACTCTGCTTCTTTGCTGGACCCGCCCGCCTCTCTCCCACCCTGACTCCTCAGGCCCTGCAGAAATGCGGGAATTCTCCTTCCGTCTGCAAGTATGGAGCTCACCCAGCCCACCTCCCGCCTGCTCCCACCAGAAAGGACCTGACGTCCAGCCACTTTAGTGACAGCCTTCACTTTGCAGATGGTGAGATCAAGGCACCCGTGAGTGAGGCGTTGCACTCACAGCGACATCCCAGCTCGCCACGTGTTAGAAACGTTCCACCCCTTCACCATCCAATGTGAGTGACACTCCTGAGTGTATCCGGCTACAGACTTTCTGACCATGGAGGAGGGACAGGATGGTGCCACAGACTTATACATTTAGCCCTCTGCCGCAGGAACTGCAGCTCTGATGGAGTGCGCCTGTCAGTCGTCCCGAAGATTCTGGGCTTCTGGTAAGGCCGCTCCTCCACCAGGATGGTTACTCGGAAGGACGGCTGCGAGGCAAGCGGATCCTGTGATCGCCAGATAGCCGGGCAGAGTGATAGACGTTCAATCACATCTGACAGGAGGGGTTGAGAGATCAGTCATCCCCCTTACTTATTTGGTGCCCCCCGATAACCAGAGTTAGTGCTCTCAGCTATTTGTGGAGCAGCTTCTGCCCCACTACCTAGGAGCTGAGGGTTAGCCAGCTCGCGCCCTCTCTGTGCTCGGCTGGCTCTCCCCTCAGCCCCGGTCTCACTCTGCCTTCTCCGAGCTGCTCGCCCTCTCTCCTCCCTGCTAGAAATCTAAGAGGTTCCAAGAATCGGTCACTTGGTAACTTGTGTAACTGAGTAGGGGCCTATTTCTAGAAATGGATTCCAGAGCCTTGAAGAAAAGTTAACATGTAGAAGTTTCCAGAAATATCAGACCATGGGAATTAAGAGTATCTTTCACATCTTGTACTTTCTTTATGGAATAGTCATTTTATTTATTTTAAAACTGGTTTTGTTCCAGAGTTGTTTGGCTCGAGAACAATGAGTTTTATGTCTTTACTTCCTCTCATCTCCTTCCCTTGTGTTTCAAAATTAACTCTTAGATGCCAGGCACTGTGCTAGGGAGGGGCTGCGGGCTGAAGGGAGTAGGCAAAGAAAAGAGGAGGTCAAGGACCTCCGTGACAGAGGGAGGAATGTGATAGGCACATAGACACATCCCCCACCTGGGAGTCAGAGCCTGATCAGGGCCCCAAGAGAGAGAGATGGGCAAAATCCCTCGTGACTTCAAAGGAAGCAAATTCCCTGTAGAAGCCTCAGGAGAGGCTTCATAGAAGAGGCTGCATTTGAGATTGACCTTGATGGATAAGTGGAGCTCCGGCTGATGAAGAGCTGTGGGGAGGGGGGGGCTTCAAGAGGCAGTGGCCACAGTGAGGGTGACTGAACAGGTAAGGACACCTGGAGTGGAGAGGGAAGGGAGGAGGCAGGCGACACAGGAGGAGAGCAGGTGAGGACCACAAGGTGGGAGGCGGTGAACCTCGTGCTGAGATCGGACAAACTCTGAGGATGTCTTTAGAGCCGATGCAGGTTGGCTTAGGAGGGGACAGACAAACAGAGAAAAAAAGACCCACAAAGAAGATTCTTAATACTTATTCAGACCCCAGAACATGGGATTGGCTGTGAATACACCAACAAGGGAAATGCGGATGATGAGTCCAAGAGCTTCAACCAAGAATGTCAGAAGAAAGGGCAGGTTAGTGAGGACCAGGGTTCGATTCTTGGCGGGCAGCCAAATGTTGCTTATCGAAACACGCAAACCCACACCATCCCCTTCCTCACAAATATGAAAACAGAGGACGTTCTGAGCTGGGACATGTGATCTGCACACAGGGTGGGGGGGAGTGTGGACGACGGTGGGGAGTCCTGAAGGAAAACAGGAAGGCTGGAGAGTGTCACCTTCTCCACGCATTCACACGCCCAGGCAAGGGAAGACACTAAAACACTAGATCCAAGTCATTTTTCTAAGTGTTCACGGAACGCTGTG
Source organism: Carollia perspicillata (assembly GCA_004027735.1). Classification (NCBI taxonomy): domain Eukaryota; kingdom Metazoa; phylum Chordata; class Mammalia; order Chiroptera; family Phyllostomidae; genus Carollia; species Carollia perspicillata. The sequence goes on from PVKM010027846.1 coordinate 6,448, forward strand.
TGGAAATGGCAGGAAGGAAAGGCCTGGTTCTAGTGTGCAGTGGGTGGCTGAGGGGCCCGGGGGACCAGCTGTGGCTGAGTTACCATCCACACTGCAGACCACAAGCCGGTGGGCCAGACTGGGGATATGTTTACAAAGAAAGGAGAGCATAGGTACTTTTGTGCACAAGCAGATCGCACACATATGCATGCACACACACACACTCACACACACACCCTTTAGATTTCATCTTACCCTTTCATGAAATCAGAGGACAGAGAAAGACACTTCTTGTCCTTAGTCATTTTTAACTGCTGTGCGACTTGAACCTGCTGGTTTTACTAACACTGCCGTTGGCACAGACCCTGCAGCCTTAGCAGGGGCTGTGGGCAGAGAGGGGACGCTGGCGGAGAGGAGAGGGCTGAGCACCCCGGTACTGATATCTCACGGCTTCATGCAGCTAGGGGAGTGAGTGACAGATGTCCTCGTGTACAAACAGCAGGTGTCTGAGGTTTGAGGTCCAGGAACTCTGTGGCCGTGAGGGGCTGTCCGTTTAGAGATGAAGTAGCTCAGGCCACGAGACGTTAATGCACTTATCCAAGGCCATGCACAAGCCTTGCCAACGTGACTTGGATGCTACTGAGCTTTCCCTTGTGGCGGGTCCTTTGCCTATCTTTTACTGGTTCCGCGACTCTTCTCTAAGGGTGACTGATACAGTCCCTGGGAGCATTGTGACTCACCTTTGGAGGGCTGCGGGGAGCAGGCTAGCAGCTGCGGCAGGTGCTTCCTGCATCCCTCTCTTCACCTGCAGAAGTCGCTTTGCTGGGCTCAGCAGCCGCTGCATTTTCAGAGGAGCAAGCAGACAGCCAGAGTTTACACCCAGGCCTCGGGAGAGGTGCCCGGCAGTGCCCGGTCGGGCTTTATAGAGCCCCGAGACACCTGCCCTCCGAGCCACGCCCCAGTGTATCAAAGCTCAGCTGGCTTCTCAAACTGGGCCAAAGGTCTCGCTCAGAACACCGGCAAGTCAAAGAAAAACATCTTTCCACCGTGGATGGAGTCGTCCTGCCCCTGGGCGTGTGCAGGAACGGGAGGCTCTGATTCCTCCTTTCTCGGGCTCCTGCAGCCGCCTCAGTCAGGTCCAGCCCGCACAGGTGGCTAGGATGCTCCTGGCAACTTGTCCGAAGGGAGCTGCGCCGGGCCTGTCTTGGGCCCTCGCTCCTCAGCTGAGCGACTCTCACTGGGAGGTCCAGAATGCTCTCTGTGGAGTCAGCTGCTATAATTTTAATGTACTATGTATAATAATAAGAATCTTTCAGAACCAGAAGGAATGAGCGGCCCTTTAAGCAGTTGGGAGTCCTGGAAAATAGACAAAGGGCTGGTATCAGACAGGGCTGGGAGCCCCCTCGACTTCCCCTGTGTCTATGGCCATCCTTGTGTTCGTCTAGCTCTACACAGTTTCCTCGTGGGACGCAGTCAGTGTGACAATAGACGTGCAGGGGCCCCAAAGAGGTGACTGTCACTTGAAGCGCAAAGCCTCCTAGGGACGAAAGATCTGCTTTACAGATGAGGCCAGAGGTAAGCAGACAGGAGGTAAGACTTTCCCAAAGCCCCGCCCGCGCCCAGTAGGTGAAAGGTTGCAGACACATCTGTATCTTTTGACTCCAGATTCTGGTCTTTCCACTTCACTCTCCTCAATAAAAAGGTTCCTGTTATCTGATCTTCCCATGAATCTCTGTCTTCACCCTTCTCTCACAGCACCTCGATCTTGTATGAGGGTCTTGCCTTCGTTCATTAGTTCATTCAGTTAACCCCCGGCTCATACGGCCCTGTGGGGGGCACGGAGAAGAGCCCGAGTGATTGCTGTTTGAGGGAGACAGAGGTGACTTTGTTTTCCAGAAGACAGGTGCCCCCAGAAGCCCAAGTCTTCTAGGTATGCCTTCGCCTTTAGGTTTGTGCCTCTATCCGTCTCGTATTGTGCCCTCTCATCCTGGCCCCCACCTCGCTCTGGCACGCCGCGCTTTTCCACGGAGCCTTTTGTGCGTTCTGTCATGCGTTTAGAATTCTTTACTTCCAACCTTTTGTCTGAAAAATGCTCTGTCCTCCAACTGCGGCTTTCAAGTGGCAGCTGTGCGCCTTGCCTGCCAGGCCATACCCACCCCCGGCCCCCCACCCCCGAAGTAGGTCAGTGCTCAGACAGGGCAATGTCCCCCGCTCAGCATTGGTACTTGCTTTGTGTTGACGCAAAATTACTTCCGCGTTTTTCTTTTTTTCCCCCTCCAGGAGCATGTGTATTGTGTTTGAGATGATACATCAGGTGCTCTCTGAGCTACAAAGGGTAAAAGGAAATCCTCTCATTACAAACGGACAAAGGTAAAAGGTAAAACATTTTTCACAACAGCATGAACCACATACTCAGAAATAGATCTGGGTTTAATACAAAAGACATAATTCCTAGTCATCTACGGCTACTTTTACAGCTTCATCCAGATAACGACTTAGGCTAAAATGAACTATAATATTTGGTAGACTTCAGGACCAGTATCCTTAGTATATCACAAAATACATTTTGGTATCCCAAAGAAGCAAGACTTGCAAGTGGGCATTTTAAACATAACTAATTTACAGCTACAAAGTTCTATTTGTTTTTTTAAAAAGATTTATTTATTTATTTATTTATTTATTTATTTATTTATTTATTTATTTATTTATTTATTTATTACAAGGGGAAAGGAAGGAGAAACAGTGGGAGAGAAATACCAACGTGTACTTATCCTTTGCACGCCCCCACTGGGGACCTGGCCTGCAACCCAGGCATGTGCCCTGACTGGAAATTGAACCGGCGACCCTCTGGTTCGCAGGCCTGCACTCAATCCACTGAGCCATGCCAGCCAGGGCCAAAGTTCTACTCTTTATAGCATTTACTTTTGGGGGGAGTCTACCAGTCTCCAAATGGTAAAAGCAGAGAAAGAGTCAGTGTAACATATACACAGAAGTCTGTACTCATCTCCCTCCTCTCGAAAGCCCCTCTCTTCAAGTACATGCAATTGGTCCGGGCCACCCAGTGCCCTTCACTCTTTCATGTCACCTAACCAGCTTGCGCCACGTCCTCATCCTGAAGATCGAAGCACATGGGTCACTGCCTTCCTCTGCACCATCAGCCCTCCCAGCGATCTTGGAGATGTCATTGTCCCCATAGGTAATTCAACCCTCACCTAGCCTCTCGCCTGTGTTCCCACTTCTGTGTGACCTGTCTGCACGACTTCAGCCCCCTGTTCCGAATTCACACTCTCAGTCTTACCGTCACAGTATCTACATCGTTTCCCACATTTTCGTCCCATCAGCCCATTTTCTAACAGCCACTACCTTCCCAGCTCACTGTTCAAGTACCCCCACCTTTTCCTCCCACTGGGACCGCCACTGAGTCCTCTACTTTGTCACCATTTATCACACCCGTGACCTCTTTTCTCTCTTTACTTAGTTCAGATTGTTCACGGTGCATCACCATAAACGATCCCTCGCACAGCCCTGGCCACGCACTCTCTCTGCCAGGCTGGCCCAGCACACTGTCGGCATTCACAACCACACGTGTCCGGCGGCCTGCAGCCTGGCCTGGCTGTCACGGCTGTTCCTCCACACCCACGTGTGCGCTCTGCTGTGGGAGAGGAAGAGCCACAGCTGTGGGTGATTTTGTTACTGGTTCACCCATCTCTCCTTCGGCAGGTCTTGCCTTTTTGCATTACCTGGGGTGACATTCAGATCTGGAGTTTCGTGAGGGAGGGGTACATTTTTGTCTAATTAGGTGAGAGGTCCTGAGAAAAGATGGGGGAAGGGTGTGGAGACCGATGGAATTTCTCAGTAGAAAATTATGGAGCACCTGGCGTTTTATTTTTTCTCTACTTTCCCCATTCTAGGTGGTCTTTATCGTGACCCAGGGGACACAGCCAGCAAGGTGACACACAGTCCCAGGAAGGAAGAGTCAATATTGACACAGAAAAGATACAGTGCAGTGATGCCACAGTCACCCGTGGTCCTCGGTGAGCAAACCCTGGCGTCGTACGTCATTCCTTCTCCGGCATTTATCGCCAGCTTTCACCTTCACAGACATTTAAACGGTTTGAAACAGATTGCTTGCTCGCAGTCATTTTATGCCAATAACAAACAATATTTCACAAGGTACCCAATTTACGTAATCGATCTCCTTTGCTTTTTTTGAGGGCTCAGAATTGTGCTGACAGGTAATTGGCACAGCATCTGATTATGTGAAAACCTTTCCACCTGGCAACATGGCTGTTGACTGCTTCTTTCCAAATCAACCCAAAAAGCACTAGAAAAGTGAGTAAAGCGTGAATTGGAAGAGCAATTTTTAAATAAAAGCTGTGAGAGTCCCAACCAGGTAGCTTGGTTAGTTGGAGCATCATCCCAAACCCCAAAAGTTTATGGGTTCGATCCCCAGTTGGGGTGTGAGTGGAAGGCAACCAATCAATATTTCTCTCTCACAATGATGTTTCTCTCTCTCTCTCTCTCTCTTCCTCTTCCTCTAAAAATCAATGAGCATATCATTGGGTGAGGACTTTTACAAAGGAAATAAATAAAAATGCTGTGAGAAATCCCTGAGAAGTCTGAGGTGGGAATGAGGTTGGAAAGGGGGCTGATGCCTGGGGTGGAGGGCAGCTGGCATGGGTGGCGGAGGGAGGGACATTGTAAACACCCACCCTGGTTGTGCGAAGACTTGCAGATTGACCAATCGCTGGGGTGGAGGGCAGCTGGCATGGGTGGCGGAGGGAGGGACATTGTAAACACCCACCCTGGTTGTGCGAAGACTTGCAGATTGACCAATCGCACTCTGCTGATGCCTGTAACAAACCTCCATTCTCAAAACCCCAGGCTGATGGCCCAGGGATATTTCCTCCTGTTGCTATTGTTTCCTTGAAGTTCAAATGTGAAGCCTTGGTCAGGGGTGTCTCCTAGTGACCTGGCAGCAAACAGGAGTTGTCAACAGTGGTTGTGCAATGGCTGGGGCTTTCTGCTGAGGGCTCATGCCCACCCCTCACTCGATGCGTGCACATACTAGGGCCAGGCCTTCAGAGCTTCCCAACACGTGGCACCAGAGAGTGGCCTGAACAACACATACCACTGGAAACAGAGTTTGGGGAAACAGACAGACTGAGAAGATAAAATAAACAGCCTGTGTGCTGAAGAAAGAAAAGGAAGATTTCATACCGTCAGGCACTAATAAGAAACTGTAGGGGAGGAAAAATGATTTTCCACTGACCCCTCTAGGTTCTTGGCTGGGACCTCCCTGCAGTAAAACAAAGAGTAACAAGAGAAAAACAAACAAATTTAATAACATGTGTACCTCCTGCACACATGGGAGACACCCCGGGAAATTGAGTGAAACCCCCAAAATGGCCCAGGCTACCACCTTAAGTACCAGCTTCAGCTAAAGAGAAAAGGAAGGTCTTTTTGTAGAAAAAGTATCTGACAAAATTCACCTCCTATCTTTGATAAAAAGTCAGCAAACTATGGCTAGGAAAGAACTTGTAAACGTTACATTAAAAAAATCTCTAAATATTTAAAGGAGAAACATTAATTTAGGATCAGGAATAAGCCCTGGCTGGTGTAGCTCAGTGGATTGAGTGCTGGCCTGCAAACTGGAAGGTCACTGGTTAGATTTCCAGTGAGGGCACATGCCTGGGTTTCGGGCCAGGTCTCCAGTTGGAGGCAGGTGAGAGGCAACCGACTGCTGTTTCTGATGGAAGTTTCTTTTCCTCTCTTTCTCTCTCCTTTCCCCTCTCTCTAAATAGTAAATAAAATCTTTTTTAAAAAGATCAGCAATAAAGGCAAGGATGACCACTATTGTTTACAAAACTATAATAGAGACATGATCTCACTTACATGTGAAATCTAATGAACACAATAAACTAATGAATAAAGTAGTAACAGAAGCTTAGATACATGAAACAGACTGAGAGCTGCCAGAAAGGAGGGGGACCTGATGAAAGATGGTGAAGGGATTACCCAAAGAACACTTCTGCTCGACCCACAGCCATGGACAACAACATGGGGACTGACTTAGGGAGGGCAGAGGGTGGGGCTGGGTGGAGGCGAGGAGAGGGAGAAAAATGGGAACAACTGTAACGGCATTGATAATTAAAATAAATTAAAATTTAAAAAACAACAAGAGAAATGATAGTTGAAAGAATTGAAGACATGATATAAAATTATTCTTATTTGTAGGTGATATGTTGATTTCCTAGAAAATTCAACTAAAAATAAATTAATAACATTAATTTTTAAAAATAAAATTAATAAAATACTTGAATTAAAGAAAGGATTCAACAAAGTCAGAGACAACGTCAATTTTAAAAACTCAATAGGATTTCTCTATGTTAGTATTAACCAACTCAGAACTATAAAAAAAGTAAATTCAATTAACAATAGCAACAAAAACTACATCATGTCTAGAAATCAATTTAATGAAGACTATGTAATAGCTCTACGGAAAACCTTTTTAAACTATAAACAACATAGAAGATAACTTGAAAAAATAGAGAAACATTCTATGCACAATTTAATATTATAAAGATATTTATTCTCCCAAACTTCATCCACAAATTCATTGAAACCCAATAAAAATTCCAGTTGGATTTTTTAAGGAACTTGATTATTTTTCTGAAACATATATTTTTAAAAATTTCAGAAATGACCAAGTGAAACTTGAAAAATAAGAGTAACGAAGGAGACTTCTTCCAAGTATATGAATCCCTAGTGATAAGCATACTGTGGTTTTGGCGAAAGAATAGGCCGTGGGGAAAACCAGGGCACTGAGCAGCCGGCTCAGGGCTACACAGACATTTTCATGATACATATTGCACCACAAATTAATTGGGGGAGGACAGACTCTTTAATAGACATAAACTTTGTAAGGAAATATAAAACTGAACTCAAATGGGGAGCTGAAGGTCCTTCGGGTGTCCATCGTTGGAGAGACGTCTGTGAATCGTGGCTGGAGGCACGCCACCAAGTGCTATGAGACGGTCAGCCACAGGCGTTAAACGTACCCACGGCAGCGCTGCTGAAATAGGCCAAGCACCCTTTATGTGAGTTTAAAGTACATACTCACAAAGCAAAATGCATATTCGACGAAAACACCCGCCAGGAGGAACTGTTGTCAAGGTAGTGTGAGGGAGGGAGCTAGAGTGGAAGAAAAAATAGTAATAGAGACAAACTTTATATTCATAACTACAAGACTTGCAGTACTTGAGTAAACTGAACTAGTCATTTAGAATGTCTTAGAACCCATTTCTTTGCTACTTAGTGTGGAGAATAATAGTTCCTGCATCATCGGGCTGTGGCGATGGCTCAGTGGGATAATGCAGGCAAAGTGCTGAGCACAGGGCCTTGAACACAGCAAAGTGTTCAGTAAATGAATGCTGTTATTTTTACCCTTGTGCACTGGGGTGGGGGGATATGAGAAGAAGGGCCAATACCCACAGACTGAAGAGGACTGTCCTGTAGAAAGTCCTGAAGCTCCCTCTCACTGCCCACTGCCCATTTCCTCTACGGGGGAACCCGTGCCTCTCTCTAGATGCGTGTGCGTTGGACCTTAGGAAATCAAGGGAGGGTCTGCTGTGTGAATGTCATCAACCTTTCATAAGATAAGAAAAAGAATCATGTGGCTGTGAAGGAAGGAACTTGGCAACTTGCACTTTTGCTGGCTTCAGAGTCTTGGACATCAAACCACCATGATCCTATTTCAGATCATCTTTGGTTGTAACTTGGTGAAAGGGTTTTTCTCTGAATGGTGAATTGCAATAGTCTGGCTTTGGCTCAGATCAGAGACAGAATAAATATCCTCTTGTACCCACTGGGAAACTTTTTTGAAACCTGTTTTTGCTTGTTTATTGGGCAGCAGGAACTAGAGGAAAAGTCAGGAAACAGAGCTGTCCTACAGAGTAAACAGAATCAGAAGACCAGGACGCTTCGCTCTCGCGGTGCCAAGGACTTTGGACTTACCCCCCTGCCAAAATCCTGGTGTCTGCAATTCTGTTAAATGCCTGGAATTCTTAATAAAAAAACATCTGGACAGCAAATGTTAATTTCCCCCCACACACAAGGGATGTTTCCTTGATTGTTTTCTTCTTAATAGGAAGACAAAACTCATTTCAGAAAAGTGCAAATAAGCAAACAGAAAACATGCTGGAGGCCATCACAACCACAGTTAACTCCTTCACATGTGTCCTTGTGGATGGTTTCCAAACAGGTATGTTAAAGGTGAACAAATGTAACTTCCACAGAGAACACTGGAAGCACCTACAGCTGATACTGAGTGAGCAAATTTACCTCAAATGTCCCCGTCCCGTTCTGGTTTTCCTTAAGTCTAATCTAAAAGTCACTCTTTCTTCACTTTCCGCTTACACACTGTTTACACTGTATCGTTCATGCTGCAGCTCCGGTCTCCCCCATCTCTCAGCTCTGCAAGGCCACCCATCCTCTGGGGGCTGACGCGTCCTCACTAGACACTTTCCAGACCATCCTCCACAGCTCACGTCTAGATGCCTGGGACTGACTATTCTAGACGCAGCCATATTCCTCTATGGCCCCTAGTCCCAATTTATAAATCCCAGCCTCCAAGTGACAGCTCTTCAAACAGTGCCATCTCCCTCATGTCTCATCTCCTGCTGCTCAGGATGGAGAGTGAAAAGGGAACTCAAGAATTAGAGATTTCGGCTGTAGTTATAGTTGATAGGCTTACGTCACTAATGCACGTGGAAAGCTGTTATTCCAGGAACTGGAATGCAGGACCACATGACTCCAGGAGGTCAGCAACCAATTCAACCTTTGTCATCAGGCCCCCCAGGGGGGCTGCAAGTGATAGAGATGGCATCTGAGCCATTGTGTCCCAGGGAAAGGACAGATGTGTCTTAAAAGAATTGTTGACCAACAGATAAAGAAGTACCAGGAAAATCCACTGGACTGCAACTCTTATCCAATTAACCTTTTCTCCAAAACCCTTACCTATGCTTTCTTGTCCTTATAAAAAATGTAGGCTTGAAGTGAGATGTTACAATGGTTTTTGAGGGTCATTAACCCAACATCTTCTCAGATGGCCAGCCATATGAACAAAGCGCCCATGAAGATTCAATCCTTGTCTCCATTTATTGGTTCTGGTAGTGACAGGCATCACGGACACTGTCTCCTGTTTCAGGAGGATGGTTAGAAATTCTTATTGTATCAGAAACTTCCATTCACCCTTGATTGGGTCAACAGATACAATTCCGTTGCCTGCTTTGTAGAAATCAATATGTAGTATAATATTGATTTCTACAATTGATTTCTCATATTGATTTCTACAATATGAAATCAATTGATTTCATAAATCCAGCAACAGGATTATGTCATTGGTAAATAGAGTTTTACTTCTTCTTTTGCAATTTGGATCCAAAGAATTTCACTTCTTTTTCTTGTCTAACTGCTCCAGCTGGAACTTCCAGTACAATGCTGACTAGCAGAAGTGAAAGCAGGCATGCGGTCTGGTGCCTGATCTGGGGAGAAACTGCTCAGCCTTTTAGCCTTGAGTATGACGTTACCTGCAGGCTTTTCACAAATGCCTTTTATTGTGTTAAATAAGCTCCTTTCTATTCCTACTTCCTGGGATTGTTTAATTACAAAAAGACAATAGACTTTGCCAAATACTTTAAAAAAAAAACAATTGAAATAACCATGTGAGGCTTTTCTTTCATTTTATTAATGCTATGTATAACACAGACTGATTGATTTTCTTGAGTTGAATCACGCATTCCTGGAATAACTACATTTGGTTTTAATCTGCAGGGGTCTCAGGCCCAGTAGAGTTGAATATCTACTCGTGTGCTTGCTTATTGGCTCTTTGGATGTGTTCTTTGATGAAGTATTCATTTCTTTTGCCCATTTTTTAAAAATGTGTTGTTTGTCTTTTTATGGAATTGCAAGTCCTTTCTCAGATATATTTTGTACAAATATTTTCTCCCGTTTCATGGCATGTATTTGAGCTTTTGGCAGTATATTTTAAGAGCAAGAGTTTTTAATTTTGAAGTAAAATTCATCATTTTTTTCTTCCATAGTTTCTGCTTTCTATGTCCTAAGGCATCTAACCCGAGAATGCAAAGATTTGCATCTCTGCGTAACCTTAAAATAAATGGTTTCTGGCTTAATCTTTACACCCTCGCATCACTCTCCTTTGCCGTTACCCATACAGGGACTATGCAGACTTCACGTGTCTGATGGAAATGTGTGCTAGACATTTGAACCAGTGCTTGGTACGTGCCTTCTTCACTATCCCGTGTCTGCCCCGGACGGTGTGGCTCAGCAGACTGATCGCGGGCCTGTGAGCCAGGGTTTGATTCCCAGTCAGGGCACATGCCTGGGGTGTGGGCCAGGTCCCCAGTAGGGGGCACGCTAGAGGAAAACACACATCGATGCTTCTCTCCCTCTCTTTCTCCCTTCCTTCCTCTCTTTCTAAAAGTAAATTTTTAAAAAAGAAATTGTATCTGAGCTCTTCAAAAAAACCCAAAAACTATCACATGCCTGTATTGCCTTCTGTGTGCTTGTGCACAGCCAGGCGGACACATCCGCAGGGTTTTCCGGAATCCGGTTTTCTCCTGTGTCACTGTCCGCCTTCCTGTGCCCCAGCAGAGGGTGTCAGCCTGTGTCACAGCAGTCAGTAGCTAATTATGACAGCTCGTGTGACTTTCGTAGAGGACAATCACATTTGTTCAGCACTTATGGCGGGCCCCATTACACACTCTTTCCCTATGTTAAGTAATTTGACCCTCCGATCCCCGAGAGAGAAGACAAAGGCTCGGAGACTTCAGGCTCCACGTCACACAGCCAGTTGGAGGCAGTCACGCAATCCGGGCAGCCTAATTCCAAACCCTTTGCTCTTCCCAATGTCATAAACTGCCCAGGTTGTGGCTGGAGTTCACGTAAGTGAGCGCATCTTGGGAAAGAACATCTTACCTGACTTTTCCCTTTTGGGCATCAGATCTTCTCCAGTCTCAGTTCAGACACTTGGTTCTAAATCCTGTGGTGGGACCTTAGGGCAGAGCTTTGCAAAGGGTGGCCCTTGGCCCCCAGGTCGGGAGCCACCTCACCCACTCCCAGCTGTGTGTGTCATCAGCAGGGCCACAGAAGAGCACGTTGCTGTGTGAGCACTGCCCAACAGTACACAGCTAAGAGGGTGCGTAGGGGTCGAAGTCCAGCCTGCTTCGGTCCTGTGGGTCCATGGGGCTGCGTCGTCCCAGGGGCCTCCTTCCTACAAAAGCACCACATCTACAGCAGAGGCCCCATCCCTGAAGTGAAGCCAACTGAACCCCAGGGCCCGAAGGCAGTTACATGGGCTGACAAGCGAGCCAGGTCAGGCATCGCCTTCAGTCCTCCTGGCCACAGTGACTGCTGAAAGAGCAAGTGTGTGACGCGAGACTCCTGGCCACGGGCCTTACTCTACAGGCTGATTGAGGGCTGCGGCTCTCTATCCTGATGAGGGGAGCATTGGAGCTGCTCCAGACAGCCTTGCAACTCAGTGGGGCTGCATAATAAAGTTAATTACCAGCAAAAAAAGGCAAAAAAAAAAAAACCCAGAGAGAAAGCCGTATCCTGATGACTTTGTTGAGCCCGTGGTCAAGTTACGCCTAAAGCCCAAATCTACTTGTGGATGGTGGGGGAACATGAACCAACACATTTTCTTCTTTGCTTGAGACAGTCTGGCTGTCAGTTGTGACCAAAAGCACACTAGCTCTTCTGTCCCCCCACAGGCCTGCTCCCGTACCCCTTCTTGGCCTTATATTTTCATCGTAACACCTGTCACCTCCTCATACTACATTGTCTCCTTATGTGTTTCATTGTTTTTCTACCTCCGCTCCTCACCCTTACTAAAGTGTACATTCTGTAATGGTCAGGAATTTTATTCCTTTTGTTTGTGAATGGATTACTAGTCCCTGAAATGAGTTCTTAGCACATGGCAGGCATTCAGTAACATTTTGTTGAGTACTATACCTCCTCAATGGATTGTTAAGAATTACTGAAAGTTCATGTGTGTAAGTGAAAATCAGCACAGTTCCAGGGTGAGCAGAGGACCAGCCTTCTCATTAGACAAGGGACTGCACGTCCCCATTC
>PVKM010027847.1:0-18578 GCA_004027735.1 Carollia perspicillata
TTTTGATTTTTTCTAATTTTATTCTTGACTCATTCATTGTTTAATAACATGCTATTTAATTTCCATGATTTTGAGTGTTTTTTTTCTTGAGGTTGGTTTCTGGTTTCAGTCCCTTGTGATCAGAGAAAATGTTTGATATGATTTCAATTTTCTAGAATTTGTTGAGGCTTGTTTTGTGTCTTATCATGTTGTCTATCTTTGAAGATGTTTCATGTGCATTTAAAAAAATGTGTATTCAGCTTCTTAGGGATGAAAGTTTAATATATATATAATCAGTTAAGTTCATTTGATCTGGGACATTGTTCAATGCCTCAATATATCTTTGTTGATATTTTGTTTGGAAGATCTATCCATTTTTGACAGTGGGGTGTTGAAATTTGCTACTATGCTTGTGTTGCTGTAAATATCTTTCTTGAAGTCCTCCAAGATTTTCTTTATGTATTTAGGTGCTCCTATGTTGGCTGCATATATATTTATAATGTTTATGTCTTCTTGATAGATTCTTCCCTTGAGTATTATGAAGTGACTTTCTGGGTCTTTCTTTATGTCCCTTTTTTTTACGTCTATTTCATCTGATATGAGTATTGCTACCCCAGCTTTTTTTTCCCTGTTCATTTGCTTGGAAATTTTGTTTCCAGCTCTTCACTTTCAGTCTCTGTAAGTCTTTTGTCCTGAGGTGGATTTCTTGTAGGCAGCATATATGTGGGTCATGCTTTCTTATCCATTCAGCTATTCTATAGTCTTTTGATTGTAGCATTTAATCCATTTGTGTTTAATGTTACTATTGAAAGGTATTTATTCATTGTCATTTTCATACCTGTGTTCCTCTCTCTCTCTTTTTCTTCCTTTCCTTATAGGGTTTCTTTAGCATGTCTTGCAGAGCTGCTTTGGTGGAGATGTATTCTTTTAGATTTCTTTTGTCTGAAAAGCTCCTTATTTGGCCTTCTATACTGACTGAGATCCTTTTTCTATAAAGTACCCTTGGTTGCAGGCCTCTGGTTCTCATTACTTGGAATATTTCTTGCCATTCTCTTCTGGCTTGGAGCATTTCCATTGAGAAGTCAGCTGCCAACTTTATCAGGGCTTCCTTGTATGTTACTTCCTGTTTCTCCCTAGCTGCTTTTAAGATTCTCTCTTTATCTTGGAATTTTGTCATTTTAATTATGATGTGTCTTGCAGTGGGCTTCTTTGTGTTTCTCTTGATTGGGACTCTCTGTGTTTCCTGGATTCGTGTGACTTTTTCTCTCATCAAATTAAGGAAGTTTTCCACCATTACTTTTTCTAACAGGTTTTCTATCCCTTACTCTTTTTCTCATTCTGCTATCCCTATTATATAGGTATTATTAGGTTTCATATTGTCCTGCACATCCCTTAATCCCCCTCCATTCTCTCTGAGCCTCTTTTCCTTTTCCTGCTCTTTCTAGGTGTTTTTTTCTACTTGTCCTGCAGCTTACTCATCTGATATTCTGCTTCATCGATCTTGCCTTTGATTACTGCTACGTGTTCTTCAGTTCAGAAATTGTATTTTTCATTTCGTCTTGGCCTTTGTTGATAGTTTCTATTTCCTTTTTCATGTTGATGTAGTTTGCAGTGAGTTCATTGTAGTTTCCCTGTAGTTTCTGGTAATTCACTGTGAGCTCATTTAGCTTACTTATAACCATTGTTTTGAACTCAATATGTGATAGTTGAGTTGCCTGTATTTAATTTATTATTCTTTCTGAGGCTTCCTCTTTTCCTTTCATTGGGTATTGTTTCTTTGTCTTTTCATTCTTTGTGAGACTCTTCTTGTTAGCCTCAGCTTCTTAAATTGATATGTTCTGACTCCCTGGGTTTCTGGTATGAACTTCTATGGTAGAATGCCTGTGAGATTCAGTGGTACTGTCTCCTTGATCTCCCAAGCCCACTGGTCTTGGGCTGTTGTTTATGTTGGCTCTGTGTTTGTCTTTGGGTTTCGGTTGTTGTTCGGTCTTTTTTTTGGTGAGTCCTTCCCTGTAGCTGGTTAACTGAGGGTCACTCTGTCCACCACCTCTTGTGGTTTGTTGTGCTATTGTGGGCAGGTTGTGTTGAAGCTGGATCCTCTGTGTGTACAAGGTTTTAAGGATTCTCTCTTGTTCTTGTTCAGTTGTTTTTTCTGGGTAATTTCACCACTATTTAGTTGTATTTCCAGATAGGTCCTGGATTGAGGTTAGTGTGGCTTCCGCTCCTTCCTTCACCTTCTTCTGCTGTTATTTCTTGGTGGTTCCTTTGTTGGTAGGTTTCCTCTCCCAGCAGGTATCCTGGTTCTCACAGCTCTCATGTACTCTTTTTGTGATCACTTGGAGGGGGAAGGCAAAATGGTTTAAGACAGCAAGAGTGTATTCTATGATATTTACAGTAGCATCCAGTAGAGAAGAGATGGGAGATTCTTTAGCTATGTATAGTGTTAACCATGACATTCCACCCAACTAGCCACTTTTTAGAAATGGTGGAAAGAAGATAAGACTCTTGTTTTGGAGGGAAGGAGTGTAAGTTGGATCTAGAAAGCAGTGAGCTTGAGGGAGGTCAGATTCGGAGGTTAGATGAGAGTAAAGGATAGAAAACAGGTGCAGTGTGTGAGAGATTAGGGTTAATCACTACAGTAATAGCATTCAGGAAACCGTGAAGTGGGCTAAGATCTGAGAAGGGTGCTACGTGGTATTTACAGTAGCATGGAATAGCTATTATTTATAATAATAATGGAGCAACAATCATATGACAGAATCTATGTGATCTGGATAACAAGTATAGGGAGCATAGGGTCTTGAGTAGTGTTCCATGGAACACAAGTGAAGTGAAAGACAGTAAATTAACAATACACTATGAAGGAGAGAAAAAGGGAAACCAGTCAAACAATGCAATTTAACCAGCCAAGTAAAGAAGACTAAACAGAAAGAAGAGGTATACCAAAATACTAATAAAATAAAAGATGTAAGAATAATGAAAAATAATAATACAAATATTCAATAACTAGCAGTTTCTTTGTAGTAGCAAAGTAAAATTTGTCTCACCATCTCAGCTGTTGGGATGACCCCTCTTTGGGTCCAACTTTGGTCTTTTCACAGTTCTAGGTCTTTTTGTCTCACTTATAGGAATTTTTTTAAAAAAGGAAGAAGAGATAAAATGGGAAAGTCAGGAAGAAGGAATAAAGAAGGAAAGGAAGAAAAAGGAGTTGAAAAATAAGAAAAAATAATAAAATAAGGAATTACTTAAAAAAAATAAAAGTCTCTTAGTGGTTTCAAACTGGCCAAACCAGTTTTGCTGCTCTTCCTTGCTGCAACAGTCTGAGGGGCGATTGATTTGGCTTTTCTCCCTTCCTGATCCACACAAGGTTAGCATCAGCCACTAGCCCAATTCCCCAGCAGCTTCTCGTCCCTCAGGTTCCACAGGTTTGGGCGGCACTCTCCTGGGGCTACATATGTGGGCTTGGGGTGTTCCACAGAGCACATTCTCCCCCAGTTGCAGGCCTGTGGGCTTGGCTGGGCTACCTCTGGCCTCTCAGGCTCAAGCATGAACTCTTCTCAGAGTTATGGGAGTGTGTGCCCAGCCTTCCTTTGGGAGCACTGCTTGGATGGGTGGGGAGGAGGCCAGATTAGCTGCTGCAGGAGAATTCCCCAAACAGCCTCTGAGTGTCTTTCTTTTTTTCACTTTTTCTTTTTAAGACATTCCTCCTGCTCAAACCTGCCTCTCCATACAGAGGCCTGGTCTCTTGCACAGCCCAATTCTCCAACCACACTGGGGACTATCCAGGTCAGGGCCCATCAGGGCCCAACTCTCAACTCTCCCCATCCAGTGTCCACAGAGTCTTTGGGTGCTCACAGCCCCTATGTGTTTGCCACGTAGTCCTTATTCTCCTCTCTGCAACTTCAAGCAACCAGGTCTCTCCTGATGCTGCTCAATCCTTGTTTGGCAGGAGAGGAAGCCATTGACCCAGCTCTTTCCCAAGAACCCTGCAGCAGACCTGGTGGGCGCCAGGCCTAGGGCTGCAGTCTCTCTGGTCCCCACGCTGATCCCAGGGACTTTATGATCCTTAAGCACTCTCCTTACCATCTGGTTTTTCAATGTCCTTTATAATTTTTGGTCTCCTATCTTCATATATGCTGGGGTACTCTGGGCTGTTTGCTCTGTTTCTCTGCAGATTGGCTAGGTTTTCCTCCAGCATGTAGGGGGGAGTGGAATCTGCTCCCTCCTACCTTCCCACCATCTTCGGTTGCCTAAATCACCAACTTATACTATACACCTGAATAAACTAAAAGGGGATGAAAGACTTAAATGTAAGTTGTGATACCATAAAAGTCCTAGCAGAAAATATAGGCAGTAAAATTTCAGATATTACATGTAGCAATATTTTGTTGATATGTTTTCTGGGGCAAGGGAAATAAAGAAAAGTAAACAAATTGGACTACATCAAAAAAAAAAAAAGCTTCTGCATGGCTAAAGAAAACATCAGCAGAATAAAAATGGACCTGACTGTATGGGAGAACATATTTGTTAATAATATATTGGACAAAGGTTTCATCTCCAAAATACATAAGGAACTCATCCAATTCAACACCAGGAAGATAAAAAACAATTAAAAATTAGGTAAAGGACCTGAATAGACACTTTTCCAAGGAGGACATGCAGATGGCCCATAGACATATGGCAGGATGCTCAACATCACTAGTCATCAGTAAGATGCAAATTAAAAGAAAAATGAGATACTATCTCACTTCTGTCCATGAATATCATTAATACATAAATGAACAAGTGCTGGTAAGGATGTGGAGAAAAGGGAACCCTAGTGCACTGTTGATGGGAATACAGACTAGTGCAGCCATTGCGGAAAACAGGTTAGAATTTTCTCAAAAATTTAAAAACTGAACTGCCTTTTGACCTAGTGAGTTCTCTGATGGGAATATACACTGAGAACCCCAAAACATCAGTTCAGAAGAACTTATGCACCTCCATGTTCATGGTAGCATTATTTACAATAGCCAAGTTCTGGAAACAGCCCAAGTGTCCATAAGTAAATGAGTGAATCAAAAAACTGTGGTACATTTGTACAATGGAATACTATGCAGCAGAAAGAAAGAAGGAACCTTTTGCAATGGCATGGATGGAACTGGAGAATATGAGGCTAAGGGAAATAAGCCAGTTGGTGAAAGACAGATAATGTACTATCTGTCTTATAGAGGAATCTAATGAATAAAATAAACTAATGAACAAAATAGAACCAGACACATGGAAACATCAAACAGACTGACAGTGGCCAGAGGGAAAGTTTTAGGACAATAATGGTGGAAAGAATGGATGGGACTAGTCAAAGAATATATATGAATGACCCATGTACAAGAACAACAATTTGGGGATTGACTTTGAGGGTGGGCTGGGTGGAAGAGGGCAAAGAGGGGAAAATAGAACAACTGTAATCAAATAACAATTTTTAAAAATTTAAAAAAGATTATTATAAAGATCCCCCCCAGTCACTTCAAAATATAAAACCAGCTTGTTCTTTACTTTTAAACTCATGCTCCACCCAGAACCTGGTAGCAGAACAGATTTGCCAAAGGACAGCCCCTGTGAACTATATTCTATGTTTTGTATGAAAATGTTTCAGAGTAAAATCATTGGAGCTCTTTTACCTCATAGAAACAGGTAACAAAAACAATATTTTAAAAATATATTATTCTGAAAGTTATGTTTTTCTTCCCTTTTTTTTCTATAAACACTTTTACACTTTCATTTTGGTTAAGTTTTAATTTCAATTCTAGTCATGAATCACACAAAAAATGTAAATTTTACATTCTAGCACATGGAAGATACCAAAAACTTTTTTTTCTCTTCAAAGACTATTATTTTTGTTATTGCTTTATCATTCCTTCATAGGGGAGTAGTTCTTTGAAATTTAAACTTCTACATTTTTTCAGCCTCATCAAGGTACAGTTTACACATTTATAAGATATTTAAACTATAAGTAATGTTGAATTGTTTATATATGTGTGTATGTGTATATATATACATATATACACATACACACATATATATGGTTAAATTATTCCTATCAAATTGTTTTTAATTCTTAAATACATTTAACTTAAGAATATGCATGCATATCTAATTCTTTTCTCACTTTAATTTTTGAAGGTTTTATCTGTTTTTTTTTTAAGATTTTACTTTTAGAGAGAGGGGAAGGGAAGGACAAAGAGTGAGAGAGAAGTATCAATGTGTGGTTGCCTTTTGTATGTTCCCCACTAGACACCCAGGCACATGCCCTGACTTGGAATCTAACTGGTCAATCTATGGTTTACAAACCAGAACTCAATCCACTGAACCACACCAGCCAGTGTTTACTTTATTTGTATTGTTTAGGCTATTACACATGTCCCCATTCCCCTGCCCTTTGACCACCTCCACCTAATCCTTGCCCCTCCTTTCCTAGGGCCATCAACACACTGTTTTTTTGTGACTATGAGATATGCATATAAGCTCTTATCTTTTTAAATTTATTTTTTGTTTTCTACCTCACATTTTATTTATTTTTATTGTTATTCAATTACAGTTATCCCCAATTTTCCCCCATTACTCTCCCCTGCCCTTCCACATTCAATCCTACCCCCTCATTGTCTTCGTCCATGGGTCCTTTATACGTATTCCTTGACTTGTCCCTCCCTTCTTCCCTCGATTATCCCCCTCTCCTCGCCCATTTGGTCACTGTCAGTTTGTTCTTTATTTTATGTCTCTGGGTCTATTTTGCTTGATTTTTTTTGTTTTGCTGATTAAGTACCAATTATAGGTGAGATCATATGGTGTTTGTCTTTCACCTCCTGGCTTATTTCACTCAGCATAATACTCTCTGGTTCCATCCACGCTGTCATGAAGAGTAGGAGCTCTTTCTTTCTTTCTGCTGTGTAGTCTTCCATTGTGTAAATGTACCACAGTTTTTTGATCCACTCATTTACTGATGGGCACTTAGGCTGTTTCCACCACTTGCGTATTGTAAATTGTGCTGCTATGAACAGTGGGGTGCATGGGTTATTTGAGTCGGAGTTTCAGGATTCTTAGGGTATAATCCCAGCAGTAGAATAACCATGTAAAATGGCAGTGCTATCTTCAGTTTTTTTAGGAAATTCCATACTGTTTTCCATAGTCTGCATTCCCACTAATAGTGCACTATGGTTTCCTTTTCTCCTCAGCCTCTCCAGTGCTTGTTGTTTGTGGAAATATTAATGACAGCCATTTGGGCCTGTGTGAAGTGGTACTGTAACAGGGTGCAACTAAGAGGAGAGCCCCAAATTTGTAATAGGGTCCAGAAGAACTTGGAGATAATTGGCTCCACACCACAGGGCCACAGCTGCCTAGAATGCTGGCAGCTGTGGCCAATTGTGGGAGGAGCTGGAAATGGGGCTGCAAAGGAAGATTAGTGCTGGGATTTAAACAGAGGTGTGGCAGCTATTGGGCATCTCTTTTGGGTACCAAGCATCTGTTTAGGACCATGCAGCTTTGGTGTCTTGGCTGGGACCACACAGCTTGGGTGAGAGTCAGGACCATGAGGCTTTGGAAGTGCTCCCTTTTGCCATGTGGAGGGTGCCAGGAGAACTGTGTGCATTTGTGGAGAACTTTAGATTGTATTTCAAATAAATAATAAGTTCCTTTCCTTTTCACTGATCCCTGGCATTGAGAGATGTCTTTCCAATTGGTAGCAGACAATCAAGCCCAGTAGGTGGTCCAGACAGCATTAGTATACCATCCCTGGGGAGACCATCTATTCTGTTCTGTAACAGTATCTTATCATGGTTTTAATTTGCATCTCTCTGATAGCTAGTGATAATGAACATCCTTTCATATGTCTCTGGGTCCTCTGTATGTCCTCCTTGGAGAAGTGTTTGCTCAGGTCCTTTGCCCATTTTTAATTGGATTGTTTGTCCTCCTGTTGTGGAGTCATATGAGTTCTCTATATATTTTGGAGATCAAAACCTTATCCCAGGTATCACTGGCAAATATATATTCCCATACATTTTGTTCCCTTTGAATTTTGATGTTGTTTTCTTTAGCCATGCACAGTCTTCTTAATTTGATGTTGTCCCATGTGTTTATTTTTCTTTTATATCCTTTGGTTGAAGGGACATATCAGTGAAAATATTGCATGTGGAATATCTGAGATTTCCCTGCCTATGTTCTCGTCTAGGACTTGTATGGTCTTGTGACTTATATTTAAGTCATTTGTCCATCTCAAGTTTATTTTCGTGTATGGTGTAAATTGGTCGTCAAATTTTATTTTTTTGCATGTAGCTGTGTAGCTTCCCCAATATCATTTGGTGGAGAGGGTATTTGTACTCCATTTCATCCTCCTACCCTCTTTGTTGAGTATTAATTTGCCATAGAGACTTGGATTTATTTCTGGTCTCTCTATTCTGTTCCATTGATTTATGTGTCTGTTCTTATGCCATGACCACACTGTTCTGATTACAGTGGCCTTATAACATAGTTTTATATCAGGTATTGTGATCCCTCCTCCTTTGTTCTTCTTTCTTAAAGTTGCTGAAGCTACTGGGGTAGTTTATAGTTCCATATAAATTTTTGAAATGTTTGTTCAATATCTGTGAAATATATAACTGGTATTTTAACAGGGATTGCATGGAATCTGTAGACTGCTTTGGATACTATGGAGATTTTGATGATGTTAATACTTCCATACAGTAACATACTTTATGATTCCATTCACTTGTGTCTTCCTTAAATTCCTTAATTTCTTTCCTCAGTGTTCTATAGTTTTCTGAGTATGCCTCTTTTACCTCCTTTGTTAGGTTTATTCCTAGGCACTTTATTTTTTTATTGTTATAGAAAATTGAATTTTCCCTGATTTCTGTTTCTGATATTGCATTATTGGTATATGAAAATGCCTTTGATTTCTGAATATGGACTTTGTATCCCACTGTTTTGCCAAGTCTATAGGGTTTTCTATGTACACTACTATGTCATCTGCAAGCAATGGCAGTTTTGCTTCCTCCTTTCCAATTTGGATGTCTTTTATTTCTTTTACTTGTCTGATCACTGGGGCTAGAGCTTCCAATACTATGTTTAATAGAGATGGTGAAAGCAAACATCCTTTTCTTGTTCTTTGTCTTACCGGGAAAGCTTTTAGTTTTCATTCATTGGGTATGTTGTTGGCTGTAGATTTCTCATATATGGCCTTTATTATGTTGAGGTATGCTCACTCTACTCTCACTTTGCTGAGTGTTTTTATCATAAATGGGTTCTGCACCTTATCAAATTCTTTTTCTGCATTTAATAATATATGATCATGTGATTTTGTCTTTCCATTTGTTTATGTGATTTATTAGGTTTATTGATTTGCAAATATTGTACCATCCTTGCATCCCTGGGATGAATCCCACTTGATCATGGTGTATGATTTTTTAATGTACTACTGTATGTGGTTTGCCACTATTTTGTTGGGGATTTTAGTATCTATGTTCATTAGCAATATTGACCTGAAGTTTTCTTTCTTTGTTGTGTCTTTATCTGGTTTTGGGATTAAGATGGTGCTGGCCTCAAAAAGAGAGTTTGGGAGTCTTCCATCTTCTTGGATAGCTTTGGGATAGTTTGAGAAGGATAGGGGCTATCTGTTCCTTAAATGTTTTGCAAAATTCTCCTGTGAAACCATTTGGTCCAGGGCTTTTGTGTGCTGGGAGTTTTTTGATTACTGCTTCAACTTTACCAGCTGTTATCAGTCTGTTCAGGCTTCTTGATTCAGTTTTGGAATATTATATTTCTTTAGAAATTTGCCCATTTGACCTGGGTTTTCAAATTTATTTGCTTATAGTTATTCCTATTTATTTCTTATAATCTTTTGTATTTCTGTGGTATCAGTTGTAATCTCTCCTTTTTCATTTCTGATTTTATTTATTGGGTCATGTCTTTTTTTCTTGATTAGTCTAATTAAAGCCTTGCCAATTTTGTTTATCTTTTCAAAGAGCCAGCTCTTTTATTGATTTTTGAATTGTTCTTTTAGTTTCTATGTCATTTAATATGTTCTGATCTTGGTTATTTCCTTTCTGCTGCTTGCTCTGGGCTTTGTTTGTTGTCATTCCTCCTGTCCTTGTAGTTGTAGGGTTCAGTTGTTTATTTGAAATGTTTCTATCTTTTTTCATGTAGGCCTGTATTGCTACAAACTTCCCTCTCAGGACTGCCTTCACGGTTTCCCATAGGTTTCAGAGTGTTGTGTGTTCATTTTCATTTGTTCCCAGAAACTTTTTGACTTCTAGTTTGCTCTCATTATTAACCTATTTAATGTTAAATAGCATGCAATTTTGTTAAATAGCATGCTATTGTTGTGCTAAGTGAAATAAGTCAGGAAGAGAAAGACAGATGCTGTATAGTTATATGTGGAATCTAAAAACATAACAAAGCAAAACAAAAACAGACTCGCATAAACAGAGACCAAAGATATGGTTATTAGAAGGAGCAAATTGAGGGATGGGTGAAAAGGGAAGAAGTATATAATCAATAATATTGTGATTAGCTTATATAGTGACAGATGATTACTGGAATTTGTATACTGATCACACTGAAAAGTATATAAATGTAATATCTTTATACTGTATACCTGAATCTATTATAAGCAATATATTATATACCAAACTATATTTAAATTAAATAAAATCTTAAAAATAGAAGAAATTGTTAAAGTCACATTTAAATAATAATAGAATAAATCCAATTTAAAGGAACTGGTAGAATACACAAGGGAATGAAAGAATATATGAAAAATAACTTCTCAGAGAAATGCAAAAATATTTAAAGTATAGGTAGACTGATTTGTCTCAGGTAAGAGGAGACTCACCTTATCCAGTGAAATACAATTTATGAAGGGCAGAATGGGTGAATTTATAACCTTGAATAGTGGAAAGTGCTGAAGTTTGCATATAATATCTGTGATATGTTTCTATAAGATTAATATGGAAGAAATAATAATGCTTTGGAGATTCAAAAATATTGGAAATTTTTATGTAATATTCAAATAATAAGAATAAAAGTTGAAAAGATAAATGAAATAGAATTTGTGGTTAATTACTTCAAAAAGGAACAGACCTTCACAATTAACAGATATTTAAGTTTAAATATAGTAATTAAAAGTAATATTCCATTTGCAATGTAGCAGGAAAAGAAATGGTAATTCACACTGCTCTTTTTTTAATATTTGACTTATTTATTTTTGGAGAGAGGGGAATGGAGGGAGAGAGATAGGGAGGAAAACATTGATGTGTAAGAGAAACATCAATTGGTACCTCTTGCATGCCTCCAACCAGGGACCGGGCTCACAACCCAGGTATGTGCCTTGACCAGAAATAGAACTGGAGACCTTTCTGTATGTGAGGTGACACCCAACCCATGAGCCACACCAGTCAGGGAAACACACAGTGCTCTTAAAGTTGGTCACTAAAACAGTATAAAAATGACTGTATAAAAATATAAAATCACTAATAATTTGAGAAACAACTGGGAACATGAAGTGATTGAAATCATATTTATTATATGTAGAGTTAAAATAGAGTCTAATGGAGAAATCAAGATCACATACAGGGAAAAAAATTTCAGAAAAGTATTTTTTACATATCATTTTCACACACAGAAAGGGGATGTCAGTGTGTACATTCACTCCCTGCATTAGACTACTGCAGTTTGACTCTTGTCTATTTAGGTAACATTTTCAAACTCTCAGCTCCTTGTTTTCCAGCTCATAATTACTACTGTAGTTGAAGGCCTGGTATGTGAAGAACTGTGGTTGGAGGACATACATCACTTCATCTGTTATTTACCATTTAAGGAATGAGAGGCTGCAAACTTGAGATCATAGATGAGATCCTGGCTAAGCAAGGATTATGGGGGTGGGTTGAGTTTGTGGAGTGTATGGGGGTGGGTGGGTGTATAGGTATAGATGTAGGGTCAACAAATTTGAGATGCTGATATAGGTGAGAGAGAGAGGACTAGAATTTACCATTCTACCTATGCTCTCTCACAACTTTCTTTGGATAGAACTTGGAGTAGTGTCAAATAAACACAAATTTAATGAATAACCCCTCAAAGAGGTTCCATTTCACTTATCCAAGAATATGAACATTTTGTACAAAGCAAGTACTATGTTTGTGTTTTGAATTATATATATGACAACATCAAAGTATGTACTTTTTAATCCTATATTTGCCTTAGCTTTGTAATGATAAATAGAATTTACCCTTTAAGCACATTTTTTTTTTTGTACTTAGAATGAAAATAATAATTACTCCCTCTTCACACTTTCTAAGTTTGGACTAAAATAGTTCTATGTGACATCACCTAGCAAAATGTGTAAAATAAAATATTTGCTTAATAAACTCTAAAACTCCATTATTGTCAAACCAATGTATATCTGGAAATTTTGTAAAAAGTATTTTGTTCATAATAAGGCTTTGTTTTTATGGCAAAGACCAGATTAAATCAAAACTCAAAGTCCCAGTACAGGTTTTTTTTTCTTTCCTTTATTGAAAAAAATATAGTCCTTCATGATTTCAAATTGTACCACATAATATGTTTCTCTCTGGTGCCCATGAAGTTTAATGCAATCTGAATCATAACCTTCAGTATTTTTTAAAAGTGAGTATCCAACACCATTTACTGAAGAGACTGTCTTTTCTCCATTGAGTTTTATTCTCGTCTCCCTTGTAAAATATCAATTTACTATATATGCTTGGGTTTATTTCTCAGTTCTTGATACTGATCCATTGACCTATGCATTATTTTTATGCCACTACCATACAGTTTTAATTACTATACCTTTGTACTATAGTTTTAAGTCTGGAAGTGTGATGTCTCTGGCTTTATTCTTTCTCATGATAGCTTTGATTATTCAGGATCTTATGTGCTTTCAAACACATTTTAGAATTTTTTTCTATTTCTATAAAAATGGCATTGAAATTATTTTTAAAAATTTATTGTGATGTCATTGGTGCATAAGGTTACATTGCTTTCAAGTATATATTTCTATGGTATATGATCTGTATAAATCATTTTGTGCCCACCACCCAAAGGCAAATGATACTGCAATTTTGATAGGGATTGAATTGAATACATAGTTGGCTTTGGACTTTATAAGATGGACATTTTAAAAATACTAATTAATTATTCTGTCCATGAACATGGGATACATTTTCATTTGTGTCCTCTTCAACTTCTTTCTTAAAAGTCTTGTAGTTTTCATTATATAGATCTTTTACTGTCTTGGCTAAATTTATTTGTATTTTATTATTTTTGATGCTAGCATTAATGAGATAATTTTCTTTATTATTTTTTCATTTTGCATTGCTACTTTATAAAAATGCAACTGATTTTTCTATATTGATTTTAAATTTTAGCTAAGTATATTTTATTGATTATGCTATTGCAGTTGTCTCATTTTCTCCCTTGGCCCTCCTTCTGCCTGATACCCCCATTCCCTCCAGTAATCTACCTGCCTTAGATCATGTCCATGGATTGTATCTATAAGTTCTTTGGCTTCTCCATTTCCTATACTATTCTTATAACCCCCTTATGTATTTTGTACCTACCAATTATGTTCCTTATCTCCTGTATGTTTTTCCCCATTCTCCTCCCCTCCCCTCGATGATGATAACCCTCCATGTGATCTCCATTTTTGTGATTCTGTTCCTATTCAATTGTTTGCTTATTATTTTTTGACACAGTTTTTGATAGTTTTGAGTTTGTTGTCATTTTACTCTTCATAATTTTGATCTTCCTTTTCTTAGATAAGTTCTTTTAACATTTCATATAATAAGGGCTCAATGATGATGAACTCTTTTAGCTGTACCTTGTCTGGGAAGCACTTTATCTGCCCTTGCATTCTAAATGATAGTTTTGCTGGATAGAGTAATCTTGGGTGTAAGTCCTTGCTTTTTATCACTTTGAATACTTCTTGCCAGTCCCTTCTTGTCTGCAAGGTTTGCTAAGAAATCAACTGATAGTCTTATGGGAACTCCTTTGTATGTAACTCTCTTCTTTTTTCTTGCTGCTTTTAAGATTCTCTTTTTATTTTAACCTATCCTGCAACTTTACTAAATTCACTGTTTTGTTCTGACATGTTTTTTGGCTCAGTCTTTAGGGTTTCCTATATATAAGATCTTATCGTCTGCAAATAATGACAACTTTATTTCTGATTTGGATGCCTTATATTTCTATTATGTCATTTGCTACCTTTCTACTTTGGATGTCTTTTAGTTCATTATCTCATCTTACTGCTCTAACTTGGGCTTCTAATATTATTTTGAATAAGTGTTGTGAGTGGACACCTTTGTCTTCTCAACCTATAGGAAAAGCTTTCAAACTTTCAAATATGTATGGATGTTATATATGTTCCTTGTGGTATGTTCCTTCTGTACCCAATTTGTTGAGGGTTTTTTGTCATGAAAGGATGTTGTACTTTGTCAAATGATTTTTCTGTATTTATTGAGATACTCATAGGATTTTTATCTTTCAGTGTGGTATGTTGCATATATTAATTTGCATATATTGAACAACCCTGGTTCCCAGGGATAAGAAAGTAGATTTTGAAACAGAGAAAATGACAGGAGCAAGGTTCCATGTGCAATAGTATTGGATTTACTTAGGAGAGCAAAATAATTCATTTTTGTAGTCATTTAGGGCTCTCAAGAACCACTGAATTAACTTGGCTCAGATGTGGAAGATTCTTCACCACTTGTAAAGTTCAACAATCCATATACAATTTAGCCAAGGACCTGGGCATAATGAGCATCACTGAAGGGTCATATTTTATAAAAGCCAAATGGCTAACATTCAGGAGTATATTTTTAAGGGTGCATAGATTTAGTCATGGTCACAAAGAGTAAAGACCCAAGAATAAGATGACCTGTGTTCTGAAATATTATGTAGTTCTGACTCATGTATTGATAATATTATAAGCTGAGCTTTTTCTAACACAAAAATTGAATAATGAAATAATATTTCCATATCATTAAAATTAAAACCCCAACAAATTATATTGCATGAGTCTGAATAGTTAATACAGAGTGTCATAAATATATTCAGGTATTTATCAAAAGTTTCAGGCGAGTTAAATATGAACACTATCAGTCTCTATCTAAATGATGTTCAGTGTATTTAAGGGATGTGACCATACACACTTAAATTTAAAATTAAACATGTCTCTTTAAGCCATGAAAAGTTATCTAAAGATGAAAAATCAAAAATTCAGTTTGGGTATTAGGAAAGTTTTCTTAGAATAGATAAAATTTGATTAAAAATTGACAGGTAGAGAAGAGAATCAAACAGATAAGACAGTTGTATTAGGTCTCTGAATCATGATAAGGCTGAGGCTTAATGGAAAAGAGTTAATCAAAACACAGAAAAAGTAAGACTAGAAGGCCATGTAAACATAAATGAAAATAACAGGAATTCATATTTAATTTAATTTCATAAGTTATCTGTCCACATGATTAATTTTTGTTGAAATTCAATTCTTTATATAAAAAATCCCTTGTAAAATATAAAACAATAAAAACACACCTAAAACCAGAGGAAGGCAATTTTTTTTTAAAAAAAGGAGAACAACTCTGCAGCAGAGGATTTATTGCTTCTCCTTGTCTTTCTCCATGGTCTCATCTTTGAACCCCTTGCTCTCCTTTTTCACCCAAGCAGCTTCTAGTTTTTCAGCCACTTTCTTGGCACTATCACTTTTTGCCAGACTCTGCCTGGTACAAACCTGGGACACATTCTCCACAGAACAAGCTTCTCTTCTCCCTATGCCCTCAGAGTCTCCCACATAAACCCACATTCATGCATGGGACCTCTGTCAGTCTGCTCAGTTACATCTGGTCACTTGCTACGGCAGCCATAACAGGCCCTGAGTAAATAGCAGATTATGAGGACCTCTCCAAGCCCATTTAGCCTCTGTAGGGCTCTAGGCAGACACCATCCTTTGACCATCTGCCCAAGTTCTGTGAGCATAGCCCAGCGAACATGCATTAGGAGCCTAGATGGCCAGCTCACTCCCTAAAAATATTCCTGCATCCCCAGACAGCTGTATCACCCTTGATAGGCAAGGTAGTCATAGAACCCCAGAATGTTTCTGTGGCAGGCAGAAAAAGCACCCACCTGGGACTGCAGTTGGGTGCAAAGTGAGTCAGCATTAAGAAAAAATTTATACTGGAAAAGGTAATCATAAAAGGCTTATTATAATTATTTTTCTCCGTGGCAATGTTGGAACATTTGATTATTGCTATTATCATTATTATTACTACATTATACATGGCAAGGGACAAATCTACTTTACACAGATACAACATTTATGTGACTTATGACCTATCCTTTTGGTTTTTCTTCCTCTGAGCACATCTCAGGATCAAAAGTAGACTTTATCTGTATTTTTCCCTATGAGAAACTGATATTTTATGAAGCTCTTTGTTGTGTACCTAATTGGTTTATCATTTAAATTTATTGTGTTTTTTTCCTTGAGCACAGACTTTTCAAAGAATGTGGAATCTTCAAAGGTTGACGGATGTGACTCTCATGGATGAGAGAAACAAACACAAACAGATTGGCTGGCAATCTTCAGCAAATTTAATAAGGGAATCTGGTGAAAGTGAAAAGCAGTTTTATCTTTATAAAAAATAAAAGTGGCAGGTTCATTAGCCCTGCTCCTTTAGATTTAAACCATAAAATTAAATAAATTACAATGCAAAACCATTATATAAGCTTCACTTGGTTTAGCAAAAATCAGTAAATTTGGTTAAAAGAGCAGATGGTGACACTGTGATTGTGGACAGAACTCTCCAAACCTAATTGGGAATGCTTCAGGAGGGAAAAAAGAGACAGGTGTAATATACAGCTACCAAAATTTATATCCTCCCTAGGTAGCCATCATGCACATCTGTTCTTAGATATCAAGAAAAAGACAGGATTTCTTTAGCTTCTTTATTAGCAAGTTCATCAACTGCTTTGGAGATTGAGATGGGATATTACGAGAAATGTGTTTGAATTTGATGGTCTCTTAATTTATGCCAAATTCAACCAAAAATAAAGCATAATATAATTAAAATTATAATATTTCAGAGACAGTTTCCACCATCAGAAATCTGGGGGAGTATAAAACATGTAAGAAAATATTTGAAGGAATATAAGAACTATTGGGATCAATAGTGAAAACATCAATAATTTGCATCAGAAATTGCTTATGTGGTTCCTAAAAAGCCTCTGCTAGGCATATTCAGATTTTCATCACTAAATTTGATCATTATGTCCACAAAAAATTATATGATTTTATTTTGGGATGGGTCAGTCAAATAATTTTATGGTTGAGTAAACCAAACCTCAAGGAGAATTAATGATTTTCAAATGTCATGTAGCTTATGAGAGAAAAATTGAGTACTTAAAATGTGTCAGTATCAGCAAGATTTTGCATGTTATTGCCATAATTTCTCATTTGTCTGGCTTAAAGAGTTGAGATAGTTATTATCCTACATTACAAAAAAAGCTTTAGAGAGAGGGGCAGAGAATGCAAGAGTTTTTAATTCAGCATCTCCACAGTGTCATCAAAGTTCAAGAAACTTTCCATATCTCTATATTATGTCATCTTAGATGGGACAACTTGGTCCTCAGGATGATTCCCCTCATGGTCACAAGATATCTGAACTACAGGAAGCCTCTGCAGAAACTGGATGCATTGAACCATCCAGTGGAATATAGAAAATCCTTTTTGGCTAGTGCTAAATCCATAACTTTTAGTCCAGTTTGACCAACTTAGTCACTATATCCATCTTTGAAAAAATAAAAGTCAACAAAATGCTAAGTAGAATAAAAATAATAATGCATTCAACAGGTATATATTATGTGACAAATTCATATGTGTGTATAATATTTCATATGCATTTAACATATAAGAATACCTATGTACTCATATGGAATGGAAACTAATAGAATGTTGTTCTATTAGACAACAAAGAACATTATATTCTCTAAAATCCTAGTATCCTATACCATCTGATGATGTGTTTAAAAAAGATAGACTTGATGGAAAAGATTCAGTGCTAATTATTTTGTTATTATTGTGTTTTAATAAGAATAAATTATAAAATATTACATTTGGTAAAGTTAATTTACTCAAAACAACGATCTCATTCTTTGTTTAAAAATCCATCACCTTGCACTTGTCAGAATGGCTATCATCAATAAATCAGCAAATGTTGGTGAGGATGTGAGAAAATGGAATGGTCAAGAATTTCTAATGGGAATGCAGATTGGTACAGCCATTATGGAAAACTGTGGAATTACCTAAACAAATTAAAATGAAACTTCTAGGAATATTTCTACTTCTGAGAATATGTCCTAAGAAATCCAAAATACTAATTCAAAAGAATATATGCACCCCTATATCCACTGTAGCACTAATTAGAGTAGCCAAGATCTGGACGCAGCCCATCAGTGGGTAAAAATGTTGTGGAACATTTACACAATAAAATACCACTTGGATGTGAAAAAAAAAAAAAAAAAAGGAATCTTTTCTTTTGCAACAGCTTGAATGGACCTGGAGAGTA
>PVKM010027848.1:0-18584 GCA_004027735.1 Carollia perspicillata
AGAGAGTAGCCTCCAGGATACCAGTGCAGAGTCAACCCCCATATGGCATCAGCCATCTAGCTCAGGCAGACCACTCCCCTCTGAGTGGCAGCAGCCTGAGGGGAAACAACAGCCCCAACCACAACCACATGAGGGATTCTGCCCTGCCCTATGGTGCTTAATCTAGTCACTCTACACACTGCCAAGTGCAGAGTGACTAGATTAACAACTGAAGGAGACAGCCACAGACAGTACTTGGAGTAGGCTGCCTAAGGTCAGATGGGATCAACATCTGACATCACCAGGGGAGGATCCAGAAAAATAAATAGTGGTAAATACTAGGGGTTACTGAGATGAAATCAACTGTGGTCTTCTCCATAATCTGTGATATTTTCTTTCCTAAATAGCTTTTTAACATTGATTTCTTATCCATCAAGTCTGTGCATATTAAGTCAATAGATTTTATACTATAATTTATTTCTATCCTTTCTTATAATAATCTTAAATTCTTTACACCCTTATTAATACTGGTTCATTTATTGTTGATAATGGCATTGCTGGGGTGGAGAGCTATTTTTGCAGATATGGGTTTCTTTCCTGGGTTTTTGGTTTTGTTCTGGCAGCTCCTACACCACAGCATCCAAGATGTGATGGGCAGAGTGACCCTCAATCAACTAGCTAGAGGGGACCCACCAAAGGATGACCCAGCAACAATCAAAACCCATTTACATCCAGAGAGCCAACATATATAGCATAAAGGGCATCCCAAGAACATCAAGTTCAAGAAATCCAGGAGACTGCACCAATGAATCTCACAGGTATCCCACCATAGAAGTCCAAACCACAAATTCAGGGACTCAAACAGATCAATTTAAGAAGCAGAAGCAAACAAGAAGAGTCTCACAAGTAATCGGAAAGCAAAGAAACAACCACCAATAGAAAGGAAAGGAGGAATCCTCAGAAAGAATGCTAAATGAAATAAGGCAAGTCAGCTATCAGATACTGAGTTCAAAACAATGGTTATAAGGAAGTTCAATGAGCTCAGTAAGAATTACCAAAAAGTACAGGGAAACTACAAGAAACTTACTACAAACTATATCAGCATGAAAAAAGGACAGAAATTAACAATTCCAGGAGGAAGTGAAGGATACAATTTCTTAATTGAAGAATACAGTAGAAGGAAGCAAAAGCAGGCTAGATGAAGCAGAAGATCAAATCAGTGAGCTGAAAGATAAGGTAGGAAAAAACTCTCAGAAAGAGCAAGGAAAGGAAAAAAAGACTAAAAAAGAATGAAAGGGATTAAGGGAACTGCAGGACAATATGAAATGAAATAATTTCTGTATAATAGGGATACCAGAAAGAGAAGAAAAGGAGCAAGGGATAGAAAACCTGTTTGAAAAAAATAATGACAGAAAACTTTCCAAACCTGGAGAGGGAATAAAACATGCAAGCTCAGAAAATACACAGGGTCTCAATCAAGATGAACCCAAAGAAGCCCACTCTAAGACATCATAATTAAAATGCCAAATTTTAAAGACAAAGAGAAAATCTTAAAAGCAGCAAGGGAGAAACAACAAATAACACACAAGGGAGTCAACACAACACTATAAGCCAGAAGAGAATGGCAAGATATATTTCAAATAATGAAGAGCAAAGGCCTGCAACTAAAACTACTCTACCTAGCAAGGCTCTCAATTAAAATAGAAAGCAAAATAAGGAGTTTCCCAGAAAAAAGAAGGCTAAAAGAATACATCTTCTTCAAACCAGCATTGCAAGATATGCTAAAGGAACTGCTTTAAGAAGAGAAAGAAACACAGTGAGAGAGAAAGGAACAAAGGTACAAAGAGAATAAAATGGCAATGAATAAGTACCTATCAATAATAACCTTAAATGTAAATGGATTAAATGTTCCAATCAAAATACATAGGGTAGCTGAATGAATAACAAAACATGGCCATACATATGCTCCTACAAGGGATCCACCTCAGAACAAAAGAGCTACACAGACTGAAAGTGAAGGGTTAGAAAAAAAAATATTCCAAGAAAATGGACAGAAAAAAGCTGGGGTAGCAATACTTACATCTAACAAAATAGACTTCAAAACAAAGGCCATAAAATGAGACCCAGAAGGACACTTCATAATACTCAAGGGAAGAATCCATCAAGAAGACATAAACACTATAAACATATATACAGTCAACATAAGAGCACCCAAATACATAAGGAAGCCTTGGAGGACTTCAAGAAAGATATAGACAGCAACATACTTATACTAGAAATTTTAACACTGCACTATCAAAAATGGATAGATCTTCCAAACTAAATATCAAGGATATTGCAGCATTGAATAATTACCTAGATCAAATGGACTTAATATACACATACAGAACCTTTCATCCCAAAGAAGCAACACACAAATTCTTTTCAAATGCACAAGGAGCATTCTCAAAGATTGACCAAATGATAAGACACAAAACAAGCCTCAACAAATTTAAGAAATCTGAAGTCATATCAAGCATTTTCTTGGACCACAAAGGCCTGAAATTATAAACCAACCTCAAGGAAAAACTCAAAAACACTCAAATTCGGAGAGATAAAATAGCATTCCATTAAACAATGAATGGATCAATAATGAGATCAAGGAAGAAATCATAAAGTTTCATGAAAAAAATAAAATTGAACACACAACAGTCCAAAACTTATGGGACACAGCGAAGGCAGTCCTGAGAGAGAAGTTCATAGCAATACAGGCCTGCTTAAAAAAGACAGACACGTCTCAAATAAACAGCCTAATCCTGCATCTACAAGAACTGCAAGAACAACAATAAACAAAGCCCAGAGTGAGTAGAAGGAAGGAAATAACTAAGATCAGAGCACAGTTAAATGACATAAAGACTAAAAGAACAATTCAAAGAATTGATAAATTCAGGAGCAGTTTCTTTGAAAAGACCAACAAAATTGACAAGCTTTTAAGCAGACTTATCAAGAAGAAAAATAGAGAGAACCCAAATAAACAAAATCAGAAATGAAAGAGGAGAGATTACAACTGATACCTTAGAAATACAAAGGAATTTAAGAATATACTACCAATAATTATATGCCAAGAAATTTGAAAACCTGGGTGAAATGGACACATTTCCAGAAAAAAATATAATCTTCCAAAACTGGGTGAAGAAGAAACAGAAAGCCTGAGTAGACTCGTAACAGCTGGGGAAATCGAAGCAGTAGTGAAAAAACTCAAGGCACACAAAAGTCCTGGACTGGACAGTTTCACAGGAGAATTTTACAAAACATTTAAAGAAGGGATAATCCCTATTCTTCACAGACTATTCCAAAAAATCCAAGAAGAAGGTAGACTCCCAAACTCCTTTTATGAAGCTAGTATCATTCTAATCCCAAAACCAGATAAAGACACTACAAAGAAAGAAAACTACAGACCAATACCATTGAGGAACATAGACTTAAAATCCTCAACAAAATATGGAGAACAACATCCAGCAATACATTGAAAAGATCATATATCATGGTAAAGTGGGATTCATTAGGGGTGCAAGGATGGTACAATATTTACAAATCAATAAATGTAATACATTGCATAAACAAAAGAAAAGACAAAAATCACATGATCATAACAACAGATGCAGAAAAAGCATTTAATAAAGTACAGCATACATTTATGATATAAACACTCAGCAAAATGGGAGTAGAGGGAGCATGCCTCAACATAATAAAGGCTAAATATGAAAAACCTGCAGCCAACCTCAATGGGCAAAAACTAATATCTTTTCCACTAAGATCAGGAACAAGCCAAGGGTGTCTGCGTTCACCACTGCTATTCAAGATAGTATTGGAAGTCCTAGCCACGGCGATCAGACAAAAAGAAGAGATAAAAGGCATTCCAATTGGAAAGAAGGAAGCAAAACTGCCATTGTTTGAAGATGACATACGTGACAGCGTACATTGAAAACCCTATAGACTCCACCAAAAAACTACTCGACCTAATAAGTGAATTTGGCAAAGCAGTAGGATACAAAGTCAATATTCAGAAATCGAAGGCATTTTGTATACCTTTTGTATGAAATATCAGGAAAAAAATCCCATTTACTATAGCAACAAGAGAAATAAAATACCTAGGAATAAACCTAACCAAGGAGGTAAACGAACTGTACCCAGAAAGCCACAACATTAAAGAAAGACACAAACAAATGGAAGCATATACTGTGTTCATGGACTGGAAGAATTAACATAATCAAAATGTCTATACTACCCAAAGCAATTTACAGATTCAATGCAATCTCTATTAAAAGACCAATGACATATTTGACAGATATAGAATAAACGTTTCAAAAATTTATTTGGAACTATAAATGACCCTGAATACCTACAGCAATTTTGAGAAAGAAGAACAAAATAGGAGGGATCGTAATACCTGACATCAAACTACATTACAAGTCCACTGTAATCAAAACAGTCTGGTACTAGCATAAGGACAGACACATAGACCAATGTAAGAGAATAGAGAGCCCAGAAATCCATGCAAGTCTCTATAGTCAATTAATATTTGACAAAGGGGGCAGAAGCATAAAATGGAGCAAAAATAACCTCTTCGACAACTGCTGTTGGGAGAGCTGGACAGCTACATGCAAAAAAAGAGAAACTCAACCAACAACTTACACCATACATCAAAATAAACTCAAGATGGATAAAAGATTTAAATATAAGTCGCAACACCATGAAAGTCCTAGCAGACAACATGGGCAGGAAAATCTTAGATACTCCACACAGCAATATTTTCACTGATATGTCCCCTACAGCAAGGGACATAAAGGAAAGAAAAAGCAAATGGGACTCCAACAAAATAAAAACCTTCTGCACGACTATAGAAAACAGAAGCAAATGAAAAGGGAACCAACTGTTTGGGAAATATATATTTGCAAATGATGCCTCAGACAAAGGTTTGATTTCCAAAATATATGAAGAACTCACATGACTCCACTCCAGGAACACAGACAACCCAATTTAAAAAATGGGCAAAAGAACTCAATAGACACTTCTCCAAGGAGGACAAACAGAGGTCCCAGAGATCTCTGCAAAGTTTGTAAGTATGTCCCTGCTTATGAGGAAAGTGGGACAGCATATTTGACACTGGGCTTACATTTTTCGGAAAATGTGGCCTCAGTAGGCGTACACACTATTAGATTCTTTCACCACCTACCAAATCCAAAAGCAATATATCATTTTCATGCTTTTTTTAATAGTTCCACTGTTCTCATGCCTGTGATTCATCCTCTGGCCTCTTCTTTTCTCCATTTTTGTACAGAAAGATGCTAAATCTGTGCTGATGAGAAAAGGGTGTGTTAAGTGAGGGAGCCATGGTGCCTCAATGTTTTGTACTTTTTTCATCTTAATTATATTATGCCAACTCTACTGAACTTAATTATAATGAATACAAAATTACACAATTACCCTCTGTTCTGTTCTTCAGATGCTGTATTTTGATAAAATTTACTACATGCTGCTTCCCCTGAACACTAGAAATAGATGTGTGTTGATATAAAATTCGTTATAATTACAATTAAAATATAGTTTACATAATTATAGTGTTAAAATAAAATTATAGATGTGCAGAGACA
This sequence comes from Carollia perspicillata, assembly GCA_004027735.1. NCBI lineage: Eukaryota > Metazoa > Chordata > Mammalia > Chiroptera > Phyllostomidae > Carollia > Carollia perspicillata. The sequence continues at coordinate 5,613 of PVKM010027848.1, forward strand.
ATGTGGTCATGCATTTTTTTTTAGTGTAAGTACATGTTTAGACCAATATGTGGTAGCCAAATGAATAAGGAACAGAATTTTGGTTTAACTACAGAGGCTATTTAAGGATGTGCAAATACCTAAGTGGAGCTCAAAAGCAAAGAGATAAAATTTTTACCATCAAGTTTTCAATTGCAAAGTGAATGAAAGATGTGAAATCCCTGGTAAAATTATTCAAAGCAGCTACCCATACGGATATTATAAAACAAGCACATTACTTTTCCTTGAATACTGGAACAACTGCTTTAATTTTAATGTATATCAATGATGCGAATTCTCCACTGAGTCTATTGAGGTGTGTGTGTGTGTGTGTGTGTGTGTGTGTGTGTGTGTGTGTGTGTGTAATTGCACTGAACTAGATTGTCCACGGTTACTTCTAATTAAAGAGGTACATTATCACAACTAACTTAAACCTTACAAAACATGGTTATGGCTGCAATATCAGAGTGAAAGGGGAAAGACTGGAATGTTCACTCTAAATGTTTGCAGTTATGATGTCTTGACTAAAATGGGCCACAAAGATTATTAAAATAATGTGACACCATTTTGCTCGGTTTTAATGGGAATATAAACTAGAGTTGACCCTTGATTAACTCAGGTTTGAGCTGCATGTTTCCACTTGTATGCAGATGTTTTTCAATAAATGTACAGTCAATCCTTTGTATCCAGGGTTTTTACATCTGTAGATTCAACCAACTGTGGATCAAAAACAATATTTTTGATCTGTGATTGAAAGTTTACAGAGGTGAAGAGCCTACTGTATTTATTTTTCTACACCATTTTATGTAAAGAACTTGATCATCCATCAATTTTGGTATTTGTGAGGGTCCTGGAATAAATCTCCCACAGTACTAAGGGACCACTGAGTTTTTGAGGAGTCAGAAGTTATAGGTGTATTTTGGACTGTGCAAGAGGGTTGGTGCCCCTAAACTACATGTTGTTGAGGGTCAGTTGACAACATGTATAGGATTTTTCCATTTCAGACCATTATTTTTAGCTAACTGTTAATAAATTTTTTGAGAACATGGTGTTAAACATATTAATTCATTTAATCTTTATAATGACACTTCCATGTAATTGTTCTTAATATCTTTATTTTATTAAAATGTATCTTTAGTCTAGACCTCTCTACAGAACTGAAGACTGGCACATATAACTAATATTCAACATCTCTACTTAGATCTCAAGAAAACATCTCAAATTATATGTCACCAAAGCTAATCTTTAGTCTCGTAATGTGTTTCTTCTTAAGCTTTTTCCATCCAAAGTGATAGTAACCTCAATATTCCAGTGGCTCAGTCCCCAAATGTTGTATTTGCTCTTGTTCCCTTTCTTCCTTTCATTACTCATGTTCAGTTACTAAAAAATGCTGCCACAATCTTCTGAATTTGCTACTTCTTGAAACATCTGCTGCTAACATCCTAGCTCAAGTCACCAACATCTATCTTGTAGACATCAGTAATCTCCTCTTCAGATGCTGATTCCACTCTTTCTCCTTATCCTCAATACCACAGACAGTCTTATTATTTTAAAACAAGAGACAAATTGTGGAGCTCCTGTGCTAAAATCCTGCCACTGGTTGCCTACATTTAGAGTAAAAGACAAAATGCTTGTGATGGCCTCCAAGGACCTACCCAATCTACCGCATCACACCTCTGCCCTTAAGCCCTTCTGCTGCCCCTTCCTCCTCACTGACTAACTCAGGCATTGTGACCTCCCTGATATTCCTCCAACCTGCCAAGCATATTTTTGCTTTAGAGTTTTGACACTGGCTGCGCCTGCTCTCAGCATGTGGCCTCCCCCAAATCCCTTGGACAACTCCCTCATTTCAAGTCTTTGCTCAAATGTCACCTTATGAAATCTATCCTGAATACCCTATTTAAAATTAGAACCCACCCATACACCCCTCCAGCACTCACAACCTAATACTCTTCAGTGCTCCAGATTTGTTTCCTTATCCCATAGCTCATCAACTTCTAATGTACCATCGGATTTATTTATAACTCTCATCTGTTCCCACATGGCAGTGTAACCTGAGAGGAGAGAGGGAAGAAGAGAGAGGGAGACAGGGACACAGAGAGAAGGAAGGAAATAAGGAAGGAAGAAAGGGAAGAAGGAAGGGAGGAAGGAAGGAAAAGGGAAAAGAAAGGAAAGAAAAAAGAAAGGAAGGAAAAGAAAAAGAGAAAAACTTGTCTATTTTATTTACTGACAGGTACTAGCATGTAGAACAGTGCATCTGGGGGTACTTAAAAATAGTTCTGGAAGAAATATAGATGAGAAAACTAGTAGTAATGCAAAAAAAAGTTTAAGTAACTTCCTCAAGGTTCTATAGCTAGAAAGGGTCACAATGGAATTCAAACTGGGGGCTAGCCAACTTCAAGGCCCACTGCTCTCAGCCTCCTTGCTATCTTAGGTCCATGAACTTCATGACTGATTTCAGCAATGCCATGGGAACTCTCATTCCATTGAGTGGTATCATTAAATAAATAAATAAATACACAGAAAAGTGAAATCCAGCATAAATCATAATGGTAATTTTACAGCAAATTTAGCAATAGTGACATTTAAGCAATAGTAACATTTAATGATAGCATAATAATAATAAAATAACAACTTTTTCATGAACTGAACACTCATTGCATGCTAGATTGGGCACTACCAGGTTTCTATGCGTGTTTTGTGCAGTCCTTACAAATATTAATCAGGAAAGTACATTTTTATTATCTGCAATTCAATGATAAGAAAATTAATGAGAGAAGTGTGGTACCTGTTTGATCACAGTCATACATGTAATAAGCAGTAAGTATACATTTAAATTCAGGTCTAACTCCAGAATTTTACTCTTAAGCCATACATAAAAATTTTGATGTCCTTTGATAAAAGTGTGTTTTCTACTAGAAAATGCCCTACATTATGTCTTCCTATGCTAATACCTTCAGACCATAATCTACTTTAAAACATGACTAAATGGTTTAAATACTATTTTAGTAAATTTAAATATTTACATCTAAACAATAATGCAGAAAAGCAGGCTGAGCCCTTTGATGCGGCTTTCTTGCTATCTCCTATCAAGACCAAGAGAAAAAACCAGCAGCCACACAATGGAGATGGAGAATTCTGTAAATGATCAATTAAAAACTATTACACTGCAGCACTGTTATAGCAACAGGAAAAATAATCCATTAAATTTAAAATTCTCCTATTCCTCACTCTGCAGCCCACACAAACATTAATGTTGCATTTATTAGGATGTATTTCTTGTGCTCTATCAATTTGACTTTCAGCAATTTATTAATACAGTACTCTCACTTTGCATATATATCTGAATGATGGATTTCCCCACTTGAGGCCTGTAGAAAAAGTGGAGTGAATGAAATAAAGTTTAGGAAGAGCCATCATAATCCATAATAACGGACATTGAATCAGGACAAAGAGAGACATCTTTTCTCATTTATTTGAATGAAAAGTCTACTATATATTTATTGCCTGCATTGAGGGATACCTGTTGAATGATGAAGAACAAGCATCTTTTATTTGGAGCTGAGGATTTGTATGCTCAAGTTTCTATGGATCCACAGATTTAATCTTGTTTTAGAACTGAAAATATTGTATCTTTCTGTAAACAGACGTGGTTAAGCAATCAGACTCTTTGATGTCTTTAAGCCACTATAATTCCAGGGCAGACAAATCTATAATCACTTTAAGCATTTCTACATTTGTACAACAACTGAGCAGTATGGTTAGTGGTTAACAACCTGGATATTGTCAGACAAATCTAAGTTTGAATCTAGACTTTGACACCTGCTATGTGATTTTGAGTTATGAGAATCACTTGCTTCAGCTGCACAACAGGAATGAAAATATGCCCTTTGCAGGACTATTGTAAACACTAAATGAGATGAGGTATTTATAGTACATAAATATAGTGAGGACTCAGATTATTATTATGGTCACTACTATTCTTAAAAAGAAATTAGAACTTCTGATATCCTAAAGTAAGGTAGGAGATCTCCTGTATCATTGTAATCTCATATTTTTTTTTATTTTTGATCTTATAATCTCTAACCAAGAAACATTTAGTATTAGATATAATTGAAAGGAGGTTATTTGCCAAACATGGAAATAACTTAATATTAAGTGTGCTGGCCCAGTACTCTTCTCAGATAAATATTTATCTATAAAAAGATTTTATACTTTTGTGTTTTTATTAAGTGCATAAAACATATATTTACTGTGCTAATTGACCAAAGTCCATGAGTTAATTAGTCTGACTATATGTTGCATAAATGTCCTTTTAAATAATAAACATACGTTCATTTTAGTTGTTAGGAAAGTGTGTTTACAACTGTTCTTTTTTGCCTTTTAAAGTAAAAGAGGATGAGAAGAAGAGTTAGGCTTGATGCTTACTGTAGACTGGCCCAGGAGTTTAATGTACTTTGTAGTCCATTATGCCATGAGAATGCTTCTGTGCCCTGGGGATATCAACACAAAATTTGCTTTAATGAAAGAAACCAAGAATGATTCTAAGCCTTCCAAACAGAAGACTTAGAGGCTACAGTTTACATCAGAAAGTGTTTGCTGTCTCTCTCAACTGCATCAAGATGGGAAAATTGTGAAATGCTTAGAACTAAAACAGTAAATGTTGGGAAAAGTGGGCAAGGATGCATAGTTTTGAATATCCCAAACCTGGACTAGAAGAATTATATCTAAAGTAAAAAAGATATCAGATGTTATTATTCACTTGAATTCCAGTCAGTGGACCTTACATAAATGTAGGAAATAGGCTGTTGTAGCTATGGCACTTTCAATTGCTTTCAATATGGCTAAAAAAAAAATTTTTAAGGAAAAAAAAGGAAGTACTAGAAATTGGAAGTTCAGGGATGCAGTTAGAGTTCTTTGGATTTAGGAGGTCCAGAATACCCATAGAGCTCTGGCTCTCCCCATCACTCAGCCCCGCTTACCGTGGCATGACTTTTTTCCCCATAGAATCTCTTTCTGTGCTGGATGACCACTAGGAGTTCTGAAGTCATATCTCCACAGCTTAGAAATTCCAGAGAGAAGAGACTATTTCTCCATTTCTCTTTGACAGAAATGTTTGGGGGAGGATTCTGACAGGTCAAGCCAAGGCCAGATGCCTAGAGTTGAACCAATCATACCTGGGGCCAGGGAGGAGGCTCTGTGTTTTCCAAAAAAAAAGCCTGTTGTTTTTGCAGGATAAAAGGGTATGGGACACTAAATAATGTAAGCTATATCTGTTACTACATCATTTTTACTCCCTGCCCCATGTCATAACCATGCACTAAGTTGACCTAGGCAGTCATTTTCCTCATCACTAGTCTTAGTATATATCACTGAGGAGCACACTGACAAACAAATAAGGGGAAAGCCTAAATATGGGAAATCATTCGCTAAGATAGTTATGTGAAAATATATCCTTAAAATGTTCCCTCAAACTCACTCAAATGTTCAAGGTGGGAGCTGGAAATATAACATTATAGCATTTGACAAGAGCAGGTTTTCTCCAACCTAAACTAACACAAAGGCATCAGAGACTCCTAGATACTACATTTTTTTAAAGAAAAAAAATCAGATAAGGAAAATAAGGCCTGTAAAATTAAGTGACTTATTAGGGTAACAAAGTTAATTAATGGCATGATTGAGACTAGAGCATACTTTCTATAATCTGGCTACAGTCTTTTAAATCCATGACAAAACCTATATGTGTAAAAATAGAGCACTTGTGATTTGTTAAACTCTAAATGTTTTCAAAGTTGAATTAGAGGCATCTACTATTTCAATGATTCTTGAAGAAAAAGTGTCCAAAGACATCTTGATTGTATAAGTATGTACACATAAAATACACATGGAGGTATCTTCAAATATAGTATGTGCTTATATCTTTTCCTTCCCTCTCTGCTCTTTTTAAAAATGTCCCTTTAAAAATTGCCCACTCACCATCTGTTAGGTAAATTTCCTGAAACACAGTAAATGTGGAGGCAGAGATTGTTATAGAGATCATCCTAAATGGCACTGACATCTATATTTATGAAATTTTTAAAAGAGTAGGTTAGAGTTGCTTAAAAAAAAAAAAACGATAGTAATACCACACCATACCAGGTACCCAGTTCTATCCAATTACATAAGATAGATAGGGAGGTAGGTAATTAGATAGATAGGTAAGAGAAAAAGAAAGAACATTAAGCACTTAAATGCAAAATGTCCCCAAAACTTGAGATAATATTTAAGCTTCAATGGACAGAAATAAAACACTTACAAATTTACAAATGTATTTCATTTATGGTATAATGTCCGTGGGTTTAAATTTGCAATATGCTCCAACAAAGGTCAAGTGGACCAGTTTTTCCATCTAGTTGCTTATGATGGAACAAGACTGAAACAGATGCCATTCAATTCCAAGTCTACAGCTCAGACTATGACACTACACTGATATATTGTTCATTCAGAATCAGGATGTAGCACTTGCTATCAAGTCAAAAACAGAGAAGCTTGCATAAAAACGTTCCCGTTACCTTCTACTATACTCTATCTTACTTATAGCCCATAAACAGTGGTCAGGGGTTTAGCCTCTGGGCACAATATTATATAAGCTCTCCACTTTTAGTCATCCCCGCTCTGTAGTTATTTTTTAAATATGTTTCTTATAGTCAATATTAATCTACACTTAATCTTTCTTTGCATTACAGACTATTATTTTATATAGGTTCAAAAACAATTCTCCAGCAATTCCTCCCCAATGGTTCTCTTAGGCTAAAAATGTAGCAGGGCAGGTACAGTGACTTAATTATAGCTGGCAGAACCCTGGCCACACACTAATTTCATTAGCCTCAAAATTCCTGGATTTGAAAGACTCACTGAATATGATTCCTGTCCTCTGACATGTCACTTACTAACCAATTGAGTGTGCAGAAAGAGGAAAGAGAGAGAGAAAAAGGACTTGCCCAGCTTGTATCTTCGGTTTGGAACACCAGCAGGCAGGTGAGAATTTGAAGTCATAGACACTATTTAGATTTGAGTAGGCATTCTTACCTAGGTCCTAAATGTCAGCAAAGAATTTCATTCCAGGCATTGTTGGCAGCAGCAGCGTTGGTTATATCTATTACTATCTCATTACTCCCTCCTGCCCCCCAAGTGCTTAGCAGCCCCCATTTAAGTCACTAAGTCATTCCTTCCTCAAGCCTAGCAGCTTATCTCACCATACATTTTTGTCTCAAATTATAGGTTTGGTATTGTCCCCACAGCAACCCATAGGGACTGGGGAAAAGAGAACTTGAAACTCTGGAGACCTAGGAATTCAATCATTTAGAGGAGTTTCTTTTTTATAGGACAATCTTAATTGAGCTGAACCTAGCAATCCCAGAGAAGATTCACCTACTGTTCTTTTCCTCTCCCTAAATTGACTGTGCCTTCACACAATGGGTCTGTATGCCTCTATTCTCCCTATTCATTTTGAAGCCTTACACAGTCTGGGAACCTGGGGATTTGATTGCATGCCAGGAGCCTCTAAGATCACATGCATAAAAGGCCACTATATATTCCAACGTGGGCAATCATTAACCAATGCCCACACCAATGGTTATATCCAGCTTGCAGCATGGTCTACAAGTTGGTGCATTCCTCCCACCACCAGCCTCTTCTCAATAAATGCAGGTGAAAACTGGAGGCTTCTTTTCTCCTCAGCTGTTCAATCCAACATGAATATCTGCAATTTGCAAATTAGAGGAAAATGACAGTTTTCTCTGAATGGCTTTGCTCCCAACCCACACTGCTAACGCTAACATTCGGTTCCTTTCCTTCCCAGCCCTGGGATTGGGAACTAAGCGTAAGGCAAGCTCTTTCTTTCCTCACAAGTGCCTCAAATTCACACACCAGAAGAGGAATCAGCTGCCCCTGGAATCTTTTTTCAGCACAGTCCTTCAACCTAGTCTGCAATCTCTGTCTTGACTTTAACATTTCACTCTTTTTTTCCTGACAGACCCATCTGCAGTACTGCCATGCTCTGAACAAAGACAGAAACAGACAGCAAAATAATCTAAAAATGCTAAACACAAAACATACCTTCAACCCCCAGGGTTCTGGAAAAACCTGGGATTTGCCCCAGGGGTTCTCAGGTGATTTCTGACCTCATCCTCACCCTCAGCACTGCCCCTCAAGTTGTCTAGCTTTAAGTTCAGGGATTAATGGAAGCACTTCTGGGTTTTGCTTTCGACAACTGAAGATCTTCCTGAAAGTGTCAAGTCAGAGTGAAGGCTGACTAGGTCCAAAGCACTTTTGGGTTTGCAAACATCTAGTGATCTCCAAAACGGCATACTCAGGAGGTGTTAGGGTGGCTCAGATGTCCAGAGGCCATACCAGTCTGCAGCCTTGGAGGGCACCCCTCCTTCAGGCGCAAAAACAAACTTCACTCTTCTGGGACCTGATGTGGTGACAGCTTGACTCTCACAAAGAGTCCCCTCCAGAAACCTGACACCCTCAGGGAACTTGAGAGAGAGCCAATTCTTTAATACGGGAGCGTAAGGGCACCAGAGTCTGCCAGAACATCTGGGGAAGGGATTAATTGGGTCTGGGTACTACCAAGCAGGGAGAGAGCTGTGCATTAGGAAGGGATAATCTCAAGACATAGATGAACACAAAACTTGTAGGTGGAGGTTGCGAAGGAGAAGAGAAGCAGATGTTGAAAGGGAGGGGAAAATAGAGAAAAAAACAAAGCAGGGAGAATAGGGAGGAACATGGAGAAACAAGGAGAATGGAACCGACAATCACTCAGACTCTAAAACTCAATTTCTTAACCCCTAAAGCCATCCATTTATACCCCAGGCGGCACAGGAGCCACGGGGCAGAGGCTGCAGGAGCGGCCGGCTGAGGAGCACTGCGGTAGAACCTACCGCTCAGTTGCCCCATCCTCCTTCCTCCAATTTCGCGGTGGCCCTCGGGCGCCCGGAGCCGAGGGACACCGGGGACACCCAGCCTTGCTCTGCGCACCCTACTCATTGCCTTTCTCCAGGAGCCTCCTCGTCCGGCTCCGGGAATCATCCTAGGAGAAGTGGATTAGGGTTGGGGGGCTGCGTGAGAGAGGTCTTGGGAAAGGACGGGCGGAGGGAGGAGGCAACGAAAGCGATTTTGTTTCGCAGTTAGCATGAGCTCATCTCTGGCTCTGAAGTGGCAAGACCAGAAAGCTCATCGCCCAGCTCCTGCCAGTAGCCGGGACTGAAAATGTCATTTAGTCCATGCAAACGTTTGCTCACAGCAAATCACCAGGGGGGTCACGTCTGCAGGTGGCATCTCCCTACTTGGGGAGCGTCCCCATGCCTTCCCCCATGCCCTAGTGGAGACAGGCTACAGGTCGGGGGAAATCCAACCCAAGAGAGGTGGGCAATTATCATCCACACGTAGATGAAGACCTAGCCCTCGTTTTAAGTAGTGCCTCCCTAAGCTCTTCTCCAAATTTTCCAAGGTAGCTGCGGCTTGCCAGGCGGCTTGGGACTGGCAACTGGGGAGTTGAGAAATGCCCAGGTTCGAGGCGTCTTCTCATTTTTCGTAGTCCATGCGCCTAAGCTCTCACGAGAGCCCGGCACTTTTACAAGCCTGTTTTCGGACCATATTTCACTCTAATGCAAACCCATTTAAATCATCGCCTTGTTTTTCGCAGATTGCTTCTTGTAAATGGGGCCATAAATCCAGGACGTCAAGCCGGGTGGAGTGAAGCGCGGACAGGGGAGAGATGGAAGGGAAAAGAACCAAGCAGGGAAGGTACCTCCTTGGGTGGGGTGGAAGGGATTCAGCAGGATCTCCAGGGTGGAAATGCGCGAGGGCTGACCTGACCCTGCACCCCTGGAGTCAAAACCAGCTTTTTAGAATAAAGAGCGCGGGAAGTAAGGCGCACTCTACCCCTGAGGAAGCGCCGCCCTACCTGGAAAAGCCTCAGGATGTTGGCTACCATGATGGAGACCGAACTCCCCGAAGCCCCAATCACTCCAACTACTTTCTCCGGCTTGACGAAAACCGGAGGCTCGCCGTTGGTGCAGCGCACGTCGGAGGTGTCCTTCTGGATAAGCGCCTGGACGAAAGTGAGCGACTGTTCGAGCGCGTAAGTGTCCCTGGAACAAGTGTCCAGGATCCGCGCGCCCAGTGTCACGTTGGGCAGCAGGTTGGGATCGCTGTTGATCTGGTCCAGGGCGTAGAGCATTGCTTCCAGCCTGTGGATCCCGTTCTCCCTCTTGATGTCGCCGCAAGGGATTCCGCTGGGACCCTTGGCGTGCACTGGGAACAGCCCCCCGAGGGTGACGTCCCCCTCGATCCGGATAGAGTGCGGGGCATACATCTCCTGGCCGCGCGCCGCCGCCGCCAGCGCGCACAGGAGCACCTCCAGCACGCAGCAGGGGAACTTCATCAAAGTCAGGACGCGGAGCAGCTTCCCCAGCTGGACCATGCTGCTCCGGCTGCTGCGGTGGCGTTGGCGGCGGCGGCGCCGGAAGGGACCGTGGTGGGATCACCGGGGTCCAGGCCCCTTGGGGTAAGCTTCTGCGGGGAAGCCCAGGGATTCCTGCTGGCACTGAGGGTGAGGGAGGGGCGGCGGGATAGTGTGGGGGGTCCCGCAGCGCCAGCCAGCTTGGGGCGCCGTGCGCTCTCGGTTCGCCGGCCGGCGCTCCGCGCTGGCGCTCTCCGACTAGCTGCTCGCGCTCTTCTACAGCCCAGCACTGGGGAGAGGGCACGGATTGCTATCGCTTTAAATGGTCGTTCGGCTCCCTCTCCTCCTCCTCCCACTCTCTCCCTCCCTCGCTAGTTCTCGGTCTCTCCCCACCCTTCCCAGCGCCCTCCCTCCCCACTGGTTTGCATCATCACGCAGGGAGGGGCTGCGTGCTGAGTAAGGAGGGGCATGGGTGGGCGGGTGGCGGTGGGCGGGGGGGTTTGTGGAGGGGTGCCTGCGATTGGGAGTTTCTAGGTCCCCAGGGAATCTAAGGATTGCTGGTTGCCGGCGAGGGATGAGCTCTTGCCCCCATCTCTCTGTAGACTCCTCTTGATCGCTAGCCTGCACTCACACACACCGGTGGCGTCAGCCCTGAGATGGGGCCGGGATGTCTGGTGCTGACAGCTCCCAACCCTGAGGTCCGAAGCCCCGGCTGTCAGCTCCGGGAGAATGCTAGCGTGTAGCAAGGTGGAGAAATCAGTGATGGAGCGCAAGGGAAAGACCCTCTCTACTGCTGACCCGTCTGTGCCAGTTTCTCTCAAGAAAAAACGTACATACCCGCAGGACCCTGATTCATGACATACAGAACCTTTACTCAGGCCAAAGGAACTGGGCCAGCCTGTAGGAAAACACGCCAACAAGAAACGTTAGGAATGGAACTACTCCATTCTTGGTCCTCAGGGTTTACTGGGGCCAGAGCCAGATGAACTAAGCAAAGTCGCCACTAAATCTGTGGTGGAAGCCTCACACTTGCCCCTTTTCTTCATTTCCTCACAAGAGATGGAGCGACTGAGAACTCCGCAGAGCCCACTTTCTTCTCTGGTGCTGACAGATGTAAGGCTCCCTCCTACCCATTTCCAGAGATGCTTCTGGGTTGGTGACAGGTTTTCCAGGGCAGGAAACAGCAGAAAAGAGGTGCCAGTAGGAGGGAGAAAGAGGAGCAAACAGAAATCTCAATGATTCTGTGTGCCTTCCTCTCTTTCTCTGGCTGGAGATGTGGGGGCAAAATCAGGATGTCAGAGCAGGTTGCATTGCAATTAAGAAGCTATTTTTCAAAGATGTCCCTGTTCAATGCACCATTCCAAACTTGGCCCATTAAAGCAACAAGTGCTCCTAGTTCCTATATAAAGGAAGGTAATGTTTCTGTCCTTGGGGACCAGAATGGAATTAGGAAGGTTAACTGAGCTCTTCCTGAGGCTTTCTGCTGGAGTGCAGCAAAACTATACTGCAGAGATTTGGGGGTGAGAGAAAACCAGAAACAAGACTACACTTTTTGTTGTTGCTGTTTTTGCTGTTAATATACTAAATAAAGATGACTTCCTACATATACACACAACCCACAAAGTCAGTAGATAGATAGTTGGTTGTTTTGCCACCAACTACCTGTGTACCTTTCAGCGTTTTTGTTCCCCTGCCTGGGTTTTAGTTTCCCTGTCTTTAAAATGGTGAGATTGAATTGGATGCTCTTCGAGTTATCTTTTAACTCCCAAACCCTTTGTTAAAATACAAGGGAGGAGCAAAAACCCTGGAATTTACTTATAAAAAAGTTGTATATTTATTTTTACATGTTTAAACTTTAATCGCCTTCTAAATACTCCCCATTTGATGCGATACACCTATCAAGATTTTTTTCCACTGCTCAAAACAGTTTTTGAACTTGTCAATTTTGATGCCTTTTAGTGGTTCTGCCACTTTTTGTTTTGCCCCTTCCACATCAGCAAAATGTTTCCCTTTGAGGACTTTTTAAACCCACAGGAACAAACAAACACAAAGCCACTTTGGGTGAGATCTGGTGAACGCGGAGGGGAGAGCAAGGGGATCGTGCTGTTTTTAGTCGAAAACTGCTGAACATTCAGCGCAGTGAGGGCAGGTGTGCTTGTGAATCACCCATCATGAAATGGGCAAAACCGCTGAGTCTTCAGAAAAATTCACGGAAGCCAAACACTGCCTCCCACAACAATGCCAACTGGTACACTGATACAGATGGGTTCCTAGAACACTCACCTAGTCCGGGAAGCCTGTACTACAAGGAGCCCACTGTCCAGATGATAATTCTGGGTGTTTTTTTTTTTGTTGTTGTTGTTTTAATTTTTATTTTAAGTGTTACTCAAGTACAGTTTTCTGTCTTTTACTCCTGTCCCAGTCCACCCCCCCAGTGCTCCCCACCTCCCTCCCATTTCCACCCCCCTTAGTTTTTGTCTATGTGTCCTTTATACTTAGTACCCCTC
>PVKM010027849.1:0-18597 GCA_004027735.1 Carollia perspicillata
CGGGGCTGCATTCCTCCATCCCTACAAGGCCTCAGTATTGTTTGTGTGATTAATGAGTCCACATTTCCGACGTCCCCATTTAGTGTGTTTGAGCCTTCTAACGACATGGCCTCTCGTGTGTTGCTGCCTGGTTTTGAGATTTACGAGGCCTAACTCACAAGCGATGTGTGTCTGGATTAGGGAAACCTGAGAGTCACCACTCCTGTCTGACCTGAGGACATTCCCTTTAGGCTGCTTCTCGGAGGTGCTTGCTGAGAGCCTGATGGGAAGCTGGAGTCTCCGGTCCCCTGGTCAAACCCCGGTCTGCTCTCATTCCCTTGTAACTGAAGGGGCGCGACACCGACAGGCCTGTGGGTCCACCTTTGAGTATCTGCTGACGGCTCCACTTTTTAAATTTAGCTTAAAAAATACATGTGCTGCAATTCTTTTTCTCTCCTACTCTTCAGTGTGGATTAAAATGTGATCCATTATTATAAAAAGGAAGAAAGAAGGAAAGAAAGGAAGGAAGGAAGGAAACTTTGATCAAGGTGGTTCAGATAAACTAAATGTGCCTCTAGTTTTACTAACAACAAAGCAACTCTTTATTTTTCATTGAAAGCACCATCAGTGTTGGGCTTGTAAAACAAAAAAAAACTGTCCACATCATTTAAAACTGGATTTCTCTTAAAAAAATATTCACCAAGTGTAAAAAGCACATACATATGTTTATGTATGATTTGACCACCAGGGGGCATTGTGGTTTGACTGTCCATTTAGACAGCCTTCATTCTATCAGTTTACCCAGAAAAGAGGCGGCCTGGGCGTATTTCTGATTTCTTCCAAGAAGGAATCCTATCTGGAAGAAAACAGATGTCGATTCTTTCTCCTCACTAGCAAACAGTAGTGTTGTCAAATTTGCTAAACGTAGCCAGTTGAAGATTAACATGCAATATATAACGTGCATGTGCCTAACTGTACAATAAATGGTAAATCACATTTTTATGCTTTCTCTGAACTTGGAAGCTGCAAGTTATTTTTTTTTATTTCCTGGATGTGATGAAATAAATAACATTCAGATATATTTTGAAAATGTCAGGGAAAAAAAAGTACCTGGCAACTCTGTTTGATAGATTTCTTTTATGATTAATTCTCCTATTAAGTTTTAATGACTTTAAAGATATAAAGCTAGAAACCACAAAACTAGGCATGATTAATAAATAACTGAAATACCAGGTGTATAGAAATGCATCTGTGGAAAAATGAAATCATATATTCTCTAGGATGTATTAGGAAACAGCTCCTTAGCAAGCCTAAGGTATCCCTGAAGAGGGGGAAAAGCTTAAAAACAGTGAACTAAAGAAGACTTTTATAAAAAAGAGAATCCTAAGAGAAAAGGACTCTCTACAATTCATATATGGAAATTAAATTGTTTTATGAACCAGTTTTATCCACAAGGTTGGTGTTCTCTTGGAATGCGTTCCTCCATTACAGATTTTTAAAAATCTTTGTACAGACTTTTAAGTCTTTCTCAGTGTCTTCTCAAAGTTTTCTTCCTGGGCTCCTAGGACATGGGAAGCACCCTGCTGCTTTGTTGTTTTGTGAATGCTCCCAGAAGCGGGAATAGCGGTGACAGTGTTTCAGTAACACTATCTTTTCTCCCCTTCTGCACCCAGAATTTATTAAGTACGACTCTGTTCAACCTCAAAACATCTCTGTGAGCAGTGGGTGGACGGAAGAACTCATTCCAGTTTCAAAACAGCAAGTGCGAGTTTCCTCAGGGTCTCGCAGGCCAGCCCTGGCACGGGACGCGCCCCACGGGAGGGCCCTCTGCCCTGGGCACGGCTGGGTCAGTCCGTTTCTGGAACAGCTCGGCCGGACTTCCTCAGCTGCGCAGCTTAGAAACGGAACACGCATTAATTAATGTGAATACTGACCGGGAAGCGTGGCAGAGCCCCCCGGAGAAGAATGTATAAACGTTTATGTTTTGTACATGCTTATGTACAGGGTTTTGTGCCCGAAAGGAGATAAACGGTGCATTTCACACAAGTCCTTCTCTCCGCCAAGGACTGTTGTTGCTCTCAAGCTCCTCGGGGCCCCTGAAGCCCAGTTGGTGCTGTTCAGAGCACTCACCCCCTGCAGCCACCCCACTGCCCAACCCTCCGTTCTCTGGAACTTCAAATCTAAAGATCTTTCTAAATACACTGACCTTATTTTTGAAAGTGTTTGGCCCATCCCAAATGAATACTGATTCCCAGCCTGTAAAATACTTGGAGGGAGAAGACAGGGAATATTGTTCTTTTCTGTTTATATTATTTTGTCCTGAGTTAACACACTTGCCAGGAGTCCAAGGCAGCCTCTGGCTTGACAATGCCTCATTTGACCAGCCTGGTCTCTAGAGCGGAGTCCGAGTCCGCAGGCCCGCTCAGCAGCACGCGGGGCACTCTGGACCTGGAAGAGACCAAAGCAAATAAAGTGAATCTGCTTCCCCATGAAAATCATCTTACTTTTTTGAGGGCGAGGACACAGATTTGGCCTGGGCGGCCCGAGAACCTGGTCCAATGCCGGATACCCAGGTCCTCCCAGGTTTCAGAGAACTGGAATGCCGGGCTGCAGAGCTCAGCGGCCTGCCTCTCGGAGCCAAGCAGCCTCACCAGAAATGAGGCTCTCGGCTTGCTCCAAACTTGGGAAGTTGCTGGGAAGTCTGCTTAGCAAATCCCTCATCCCCAGTCCTGGCTATATCTCCACACTCTCGCTAGCACATGGAGCACGTAGGCTTGAGGCTGGAAGAAACCCCAAGCATTTGGCCAGGAACAGGTTCCAGCTGGCCCAGGCACTGCGCTTTAAAAATTACCCAGATGAACTGATTCTGTATAGGGAGTGGGTGGAGAGGACTCCAGGGCCGAGGAGGAAGATTCGGCCTTTCTCTCCCTAATCATGAGCAATGTGATTTGGAGAGAGCAGTGGGAGGTTGGCTTGGCAACCCACATTTCCTTGGCCGAGCTCCAGAGGAGAGGGATGATGCAGAGGGAAGGCACACCATGTCCGGTCAGCCCCTCTCAGACCGCCTGCACTTACAGGACCTTCAGTTGGGCGTCCCTTCGGTTGGTACCCAAACGACAGTCACTCGGCCAAGCAGGGGCTGCCCAGAGAGGGAGGCGGCTGGCTTCCATTTGGGGGCAGTGGATGTGAAAAGACTACATCAGAGACAGGAGGCGTCCCTCCGCTCATGACCTGGCCTCTGGTCCATCCCTGCAGCCGGACAGGCCATGTTCCCTTGGCCCAGGGCCCGAACCCATTCTTGGCACACACCGGTACCCTCTATCGCTTCTGGCCAGTGACTTAGCCACTCTATAAACTGAACAGCAGCACTCGGGTGTACGTCACATTTCTATTTTAACCCGAGAAAGAGGAGAAAAAGACGAAAAGGAACAAGAGTCTGAACATTCTCATTCTTGATTCCCTCCACCCCCAGAAGTGTAGCTAGAATGTCCAAAAATACGTCCACCCACCCAAAGGTTTGTGGGCAAGTGAGGGATTCTGTGTCCTCTTCCCACACCTGCTCCATTCCTGGGTGCACGACTCTGCGCCGGCCAGGTGGGAAGAGCCAGGAGTGCAGGCCCTGGTGGGGCTTCGGTGCCGAGCAGTCCAACTTCCCCAGGCCCTGTTTCTGCTGAGCCCAGATCCTTCAGGCCCAGGTGCTGTCTAATCTGCGCTGTTGTAAACACTGGAGGAGCGAGATTTTTCTTGCAAGGGCAACATTATCTCGGATAAAGTGATGGGCATTGGCAGTGGACGTAAAGCCTCAGAACCAGCAGTGTCTGGAGGGGAGAGAAGATGAATGATTTCTGTGTTGACTCTTTTCTAAAGACAAGATTAACAGTGATGTATAAATATAAATATTTTTTTCTGGCCAAGCACCCTAGATTAGATTGCACATTTGAAATGTAAATTGTGGTTAGGAAACATGGACGTTTATTTTAAGCCACTGACCCTCAGGGATAAAAGTAGAAATGAAAAGGAAACAAGCAAACCGTGTCACTGACAAGTGACGGGATGTTCTATTTTATACCTCGCCGATATCTTGCAGTTCTGGCGCTTCTAGGGACCACTTTGGAATACGTCTAGTCTGGTTTACCCATGAAAAGCCATCTGTGTTTTTATGTTTTGAAAATACATGCAGGGATGCCCACAGCATGTCATATTAGACATCTCATCCTCGAGGAAACCTCCAGAACCATCGATGTCTCCCATAGCAGCCCCACCCTGGCTCCCTCTGAGAAATATCTTGGTGTTGCCTTCAGCCAGATCAGCATTGCACTCCTTGATATATGCCCTCGACTGTTTGGGGCCTGTGTGAATTATAACATGGTACGTGGAGCACAGCCTGGCTGTGTGTCTCGTGTCGCAGCTGCCTCCGCCACCTTCGCCGCGGTTCCTGGGGTCCCGCCTCGCTTAATAAGGGGTGCCGGCACCTCTGCACTCTCACCTGTTCAGACTAAACCAGATGACAGGCCCTCTGACCGCAGGACACAGCTCACTCGCTGCCCTGCAGCCTTGCCGCGACACCAGTGCGCCTGTGTGTTTTCTAGGCCCACACCCACCCAGTTCTAGTTTTACTTTCTCCAATTAGTTTTTGCCTCAGAAGCAAGAACAAGCTTTGGAGGGTAATAATACTGTTCGCCTCTCAGAAGTACGTGAATGGCAACCGTGCCCTCCGTTCCGCATGAACAGAGGAGAAGCCGGTGGTACCGGCGACAGAGGTGGACAGCAGAGCGAGGTCACTGAAAGGGAGCTGGCGTGCGTGGCTGTGGGGGCACGGGAACCGCCCGTGGGTTCCCCTCCCCGCAGGGCTGGTCTCCTCGCTGAGGTTCCCCGTCCGAGGTGCCGAGTGCTGTTTCCTCTGTCTCCTTTGTCTTTGTCCAGCCTACCAGCTCTTTTCAGGAACACAGATACTTAATTACCTGCTGCTGCTAGACCTCAGTCATGAGTCTCCGGGCTGTCTTCGAAAGTATCTCCCTCTCTAGGAAAATGAGGGGATTTTACCAGCAGGATCTCCTGTTAACGGGTGCACGTGTGTGTGTGTGCACGCGCCTGTGCACACGAGCATCAAGGCCTGCGTGCTCGCTGGCCCCGTTTCCAGTGTGCAGGCGGCTCAGCCCTCCACTCACATCAGCTGGGGCTCTGTGGGGCCGGAGGCGGCAGGAATCCGTGACCCAGTTGTCAGACACAGGCACCGTTAAAACACAGATCATGCAAACTTACAATTAAACAAGTTGCATTCAAAACAAAGTCATTAAATGCCGAAAGCTCAGTGCTTCCTAGTCACTTTACTACCTTCCACTATTATAATCTGTGCTCTTGAGGTTTGTCTAGACCTGCCATATTTAGAAGGGCAGGCAGCCGCACGTCTCTCAAACCTGCGTTCAGTGACAGCGCCTCGCAGCTCAACAGTGTCTGCGCGGGGAGGAGTCACACCATGGAAACAGGCAATATTTGGTTGGCTGTTTTCTTTACATTGCCTTGGCTTAAGAAAGTAGTCACAATGTTTATGAGGCTGAATTTAAGAATATGTCTGTAGTTATGACATTATGAATATTATTTAAGAATGAGCAAATATTCCTTCAGCGTGTGAGAAAAACTATTATCTACTGCAGCAAAGAAACTGATTATATCACTGAGGAATGAGTGAAGGTCCAAACTATGTCCACCTTGACTGGTTCACTTTCATCTACTGGTTGACTTATAGTCCACCAACATTTATACCGGAAATCACTCGCTTATCAACTGAATCTTGGCTGTGGACACAGGAGTTTGGCAGAAATCAATGAAAGAACTGGGTGAGAATCAATTGGCTCTCTGGCATTTACAACAAAGAGTATTTTTGCTTGTCAATTATGTGCTAACATCTTTTCTATCAGTAAACTTTGTGATGTCGTATGTGTGTGCATGTGTTCATTTTGGAGAGCTGCCTTACCCCTTTACCAGAGCACCGGGTTCCCCGGTGTCAGCCCCTGCCCCGTGGGAATGCTGGAGGACGCTCTGAGACAGCGTGCCCAGGCCTGCCTGCCCCCGTGCTGGCACTCGGCCACCGTCATGGCAGGGTGGTAGGCAGGCTTCCACCCCTCATTGCCATCAGAGAGGGTGGGGTGGCACGTGCCTGCACAGCGTGCCATGCTGTAGCAGACTCTCTGAGCAAATGGGCTGCTCGGCGTGCCTGGTTCAAACCCACGTCTGCAGTCTGGGGATGTTAATGTCCTGAGAGCAAAGGTCTTTTGTGGGTAGCAGATTGTAGGTCCTCCCCCATCTCCTGATACTTACAGTCCTTCCAGCAGCCTCTGCAAAAATCGGGAAGAGGCCAGGAAAGGCTGCTGTTAATGTAAAGATGCTGGTTACCTCCCTCGGCTGCCCCCACACGTGCTGTCTCCCAATCGAACCAGGGGCCACTTCTGTTCCCTTAAATCAGCCTTTCAGCATGGCTTACAAGGGTGCCTTCTGCCCAGGCCCTCTGCCTTTCAAGGAGGATCTGAATTTTTTTCAAAGATGTGAAATGATATGCATCAGAAATATCCACCTGAAAACAAAAAAAGGAACGAGGTGGCACCTTGCTGTCCTGTGGAAGAGGATCCGGGGACTTGCAGAGCTCCAGGACACTGCAGACACGTCTACTGTGAAGGTCGTTTGTTCTTCTGAGAGCCAGGCATTCCTTCTCCCAAGCCTGTTGCCCGAGAAATGCCCAGAACGAAATGATTTTGGAGTGATTACAGTACCTCCCCACTTACATATCCTCCTATATTTCTTGTTATTCCAATTGAGTACTGCATTCAGGCAGGGGTTGCCAATAAAGTTTATTGTAGGAGCTGTGTCAATATCTGTAGTACCCCCGGCCTTGGGTGCTTGTAATTAAAATGCCACAGATAGTCTAGGAGAGGCATGAAAATTTGATGGCAAATTGATTTCAGGTTCATCTTGAAATTTGTCCTCAGCTGGACTCGATGCTCCTGGCAGACGTAGGATGGCTTTTGTCAGGAGGTCTGCCAGGATGAGACAGGGATGCCTTGATCTGAATATTAAATACGGCGTGCTATTTATGACAGATTATTCCTTTGGTGCTAAAACACACAGCTACTGCTCTTCACACGTTCCTCGTCATTGAACGTGCAAGATAGGATCCCATAGATCCACTTTACATATGAAAAGAAGTTGTATAAAACTTGCTGGGCATAAGAAATACAGAGTTTTAGAAACACTGGCTTCAAACACAGGGTATTCTATTCAATATTCTAAACTTAGAAATGCTACTTGCATCTAATTTAAGAAAGCTAGAAAAATAATGCTAATCAAGATAGTGTAATCAAGGATCACAGCCTTAGCGTGTTTCCTCAGAATAGTGAGTAGCAAAAAGGATAAAGCCATATAAGTGGGGAGGAAAACAATATTTAATGTTATAAATCGCTGGTTCCTGTAAACTTGCGTTTCTGTATCGCATTATAAAAGCCATTATCCTTATGTATTGTTCATGCAAAAGTGCACTATGATAATATAATTTTAAAAGTATATTTGTTTTCAGAATTTAATTTTAAAAAGGTTTGAGGGAAAATAATGTTGAGTTTTCAGTGTTTTTAATTTTAAACATGTGTTGTTCAGTTGAATTAAACATGTTCAAGAAAACCCATTTAATAATATGAAATTATTCATTTGGCAATTAATTGCATTAACTTTAGAACTCAAAGGATGATTAGAAACAGGATTTAAAAGAGCAATATGCTGGTGAAATGCAGTCATTCATTCACGGAGCAAATAAGAACTTAGTCCTTACGATGGGCAAAGCCCAACCGGATGAGAGGAGATTTCTGGGAGGGACTTCCCTGAGACCCCCGTCTCAGGCTACCATCCAGGTGGCTTGCAAATAAATGAAGGATACGGTCCCATTGCTCTTGAAATGAAATTTAAAAACGAAAGCGGAGACAGTGCCTCCGCTTGCGAAAGTCACCTGCAGTGTGGAACCCCTTGCAGGAAGGCGTCCCGCCCGTGCCGTGCTCCACGCTGCACCCCAGGCCGACACAGGGAGCTCGGCCGGCAGCGGGAGGAGCCCAGCATATGCTCTCGGGTCATCAGAGTCGCTCCTGTGCACATTCCGCAGATATTGATTGATGGGTCTTGAATTAGGACAGTTTTTATGGCCCGAGATTAAAAGTTAAAGTTAAATAGTAAAAGTAATGGAGATGTACCTTCGGAGGATCCAACTGGTTTGTATTTTCATTCCTTCCGTTTGTCATGGCCCATTGATTTTTGATGACAGCATTAAAAATAAAAAAAAAGATGCTTCCAATCATTTTTGGAAGGAGACAGAATATGAATTAACAAATTAATACAATAACATATGTTCCAAAGATGCTAATTTATATCCCCTATGTAAAGAGGCAGGCTCTTCTTTTTCTGATGTGGAATTAATTTGTAGTGCCTTTAACATTCTCAAGAAATACTGTGGGTACCATTTGATAAAAGATTTAATTGTATGGTCACAGATAATAAATGTCCAGGTAATACAGTCCAAGTCCTGGTGGGAATGTTTATGAGAGAAGCAATGAGTAGAAAACAGTGCTTTTGGAGGCCCATCCAGGAGTTTACTTCATATTCTCAAGTGTCTTCTTGTGTGGTTGTTCCCATTGGGCAGTAACCTGGGGCTCAGGTTCAGACTGAAGCCCCACCACACAGTGACTCAGTGGCCCGGTGAGGGAATGGAAGTCGTCCCCTGGCCTCAAATCCAGATTGGCTGTGAAGTCCCCTGGAATTTACGGGTGCACGGAGGAGGTGAAAGAAAAAGGGTTTGCGGTAAAAAGCTATTTCAGAAATGCAGTGCTTATGAGAACCATTTGCATGCAAATCCGTCTTCTAGCTCTCCAGAAAGGGGAAGGATAGCAGCGTTCCCGGATTTATGTCAGGACCACTGATCACTCTCCCTCACGTTCGTTCAGTTTCTGTTTTACGGCACAGCAGTGTATGGAACACCCAGGCGGTACATAGTTTTCCAACCTTATACTGCCGCTTAATCTCCACTTTTTTTCCGCTTGTCGTTCTGTGGGACCTGCCTGCTTTGGAACTTCCACCGGGAAACTTTCTTTACTCACCGGACTCTGTGTGGTTCCAGTCCAGATTCAAAGAACATTGTGAAGACTTATCATGTGACAAATTTTCCTCCATTAATATTTTTTTAAAATCCTGTTAATGGACTGAAATCATCCAGCCTGTGATAACACTCTGAAGCATTTAAAAGGACTTTTCTCTATTTGCAGAACCTTCAAATATCAGAGAAAAAGAGAGACTTTCAGAAATAGCAAGATAGTCGATACAGCAGGGTCTTCTAAAAGGAGCCAATTTCAATATCTTCACTAAAGCACTTGCTTTGACTTCCTCCTTTAGTAATTAGATAATTATGTATAATTAGCACATTAATTATGTGCAACAGCTGCAGTTGAACGTGTGTGCGTGCGTGTGTGTACAACTGCTTGGAAATAGCTGGTGAGTTCACCATTAGACCTGTGCAGTGTTTCTCCTGGGCATGTTTTCGCTGTACCTTTTTTCCAAGTGGGGAGGTAAGGAACAGGGCAGTGAACAAAGCAACGACGTGGGCACGATCCCAGTGTACTCGCAGCCACCCTGGTAAACGCAGAGAAGGCGTCTTCGGCTCCCCCGGGCCCTCGGCGCCAATAGCATCGTCCTTGCCAGATAGCACACACACCAGCTCTGCCTGCCCCAGGACCGGGTCGCCAGGGTTTCCCGATGCATTTCAGAAATGCATTTAATGTTGGCTAAAGGCTTATTATATATTATTAATTGGAATGAGTAGTTTAAAAAAAACAGTGTGTGGGGGGTGGTTTTCTTGTTGTATAAAATGTAGGCATAGAAAATGGATTTACATAAATAATTTTACTATAACTTATTTGCCTGCCTCCCTTTTCTCAACAAATATTGATGAGCTATCGATTATGTGCCACTTACCCCGCTGGTGCTGGGAATGCAGCCTATAACAAGAGGGCCGTGTCTGTGTTTTGGGAATTAGAGGCAATTTTGTCATTTAAAAATATATTTTCCAATAGATCAAAATGATTTTCCCCCTTTTATAATCAGAAAAAAAGCCCTCAAATTGTGTGTTGGAGTTTAAAATATAATTTCATTATATAAGCATACAGCTAGGCACATAGTAGGGGCTCAATAAACACTGAGTTAAATGCAATCTATTTCCATTTGAAAGCAACACTGAGATAAAGCACCAGCTCCTTTTATTTTTATGTTTTGGAGGATCTGTTTGGCCTGGCGATTATTCATTTCCCTGGAAGCGCCCTGGGGGTGCGGGGAGGTGGGGCACTTGCTCCTCACTGCGGGCTTCCTGGGAAGAGCACTGACAGCAGCATGGCTCCTGCAGTGCCTAGGTGAGAGGTTGGACTTCCATCAGCTTCTTCACATCAGGCTCTCGCCCAGTCTCCCCCCACCTCGGCTCCCTTCTGCACCTGCCTCCGCACCTGCCAGGCTCCACACTGCACCGAGCCTGCATGCTCAGCGCTTCAGCAACAGTTTCTTCTGCGAAGGTGGTTTCACAGGGGGCAAAGAGTTCCTTTTCCAAATAAGTCAGCACATTCACTTTAGGGGTGGCGGAGGAAAAAAGAAAAGAATGAAACTGTCCGATCTCCGCGTTCTGGGAAAGTAGGAAGACTCCTAATGGTGAACCATGTTTGGCCAGCAGGAGTTTTTTGCTTTGTAGCTTTCTTCCTCTCTTTCTCATTCCTTCTCTCTCCTCCCTCCTCCCTTCCATCTACCTTCCTCTCTCTCCCCTTTGGTCTCCTGTGTTTCTGCCTTCCCTCCACCCACTTTTATGAAACTTTTCTAACAAATGAAACAGTACCATGTGCTCAGTCAGTGAAACCATGCAAAGGAATAGCAAGAAACGAAGCTCCTGACTGCCTCCTTCCTGCCTGCTGTCCCCCAGCCATGCCCTCTGCCCACTGACCACGGCGGACAGCCCATCAGGAGTTGCCCTTCCCCCATTTCCCCACGCACGCTCTTGTATCCACAATGTGGCATCTGTGATGAATACAGGGAGAGGTTTCTGTTTGCTTTTACCAGAATGCTGCCCTGTTTGTGCACTGTGCACTGCCCCTCACTTGCTTATCTCCCTGACCGGTGCATCATGGGCGTCCCTCCAGGTCAATAGATAAAAGAGCTATCCCATTTCTTCTAATAGCTGCATAATATTCCATGGTATGGCTAGTCTGTGATTTATTGCAATTGGACATCCATCCATTTTAAATTGTTAGGTTCAGAGCTTTATGGACATTTGGAAGCAGTTTAGAGAATTGACATCATCTCTGTACATATACAAATCCCCTCCAGAATGTCTGGATATTTGTTGTGCCCTGCACCCTCGTGTCTGTGCACTCTCATCCCCCAGACGTCATCTTCCATTTTGCATGTATGCCATCTGCTCTTGTTCCTCCAAGCTCTTCCTACATGCCTGCAGAATATATATTTTTTTACACAGGCAAAAGTTCAGCTGAAAGGATACTTATTTAGCATAATTTAAACATGAGGGTTTTCTAATGCTACTTCCATTTAAATAATTCAAAAATCCGTTGCAAGGTGTCTGAACACTACCGGGAAGAGAGCTGTTAATGGATACATCATCGAGGCTGAAGACAAACTGTGTTTCTCTGTCTGCCGTGGAGAACTATAAGAAAAAGATCAAGATTAACATTTGTCATTGTTGGTGTTACGTTACCTGAGCTGTGTGCTCCGTCCTGCAGGCAGGGGTCTGATTCCCGAGAAATCATAAAGCGGGGGAGAAACCCCCCGCTTTAGGAATGGCAACTTTAAAGTGGTTTTGATT
Organism: Carollia perspicillata; assembly: GCA_004027735.1. Classification (NCBI taxonomy): domain Eukaryota; kingdom Metazoa; phylum Chordata; class Mammalia; order Chiroptera; family Phyllostomidae; genus Carollia; species Carollia perspicillata. The sequence goes on from PVKM010027849.1 coordinate 11,861, forward strand.
TTAACTGCATTATTTGTTGGCTTTACATATTTTTAAAAGTTTTATGAAAAAGTCTTACCTGTGTTTCCAATCTGTGGACCCAGGGCAACCATCTTTTAAACGTGCAGCAGATAGCTCAAAATGTTAAAATCTTGGACTGCATTTAGAGCCTTGTGAATGAGTCTTCCGAAATTGACATATCAAGGAACTTCTCATCTATTATTTAATTACCTGTTCCTCAAACAAAATATTTATCAGCTGTAACTTGATACCCAAATTCCTTTCCTTGCTAAACCAGAAGCTATCACATACACACACACAGAGACACACCCACGCCTTTATTCTTGTATCCTCGGTTTTCCACTGTACTTTACCATTTTAAGCATCCACAGAGAAGTAATAGAATGAGCAATAGGAAATCACCGGAACTGAGATGATTTCCAGCTCTGTTTAAATATAAACGTCTTGTTCAACTCCTAGCATTTGTATTTATGGCTGTGTGGTATCATTACGGCACCGTAATGAATGTCTGCTGAGTTATGTGGGGTTCCATGGGGGAGGCCATGGATCTGAATTCTGTAGCTGTCATGAGAAGAGGGCGGATGCTGAAATGTCCCCCTGCCCTAACACACCTGTCAATTGTCCCCAGCACTCCGTGCAAGTCTTGTCTGTTGAAGTGTGAGGTTGCACTGAGTACCCGTCGGGACAGGCGATAGAAATCAAACACAAATCATGTTTGGAGCCCCTTAACTTGGCTCTGGGTTAGCTTTACTCTGGATTAAGAACAATACTGTGTAGCCTTGAAGGTTTTTTTCTTATTCTGCGCACATAACTCTAAATGAAGTGACTAGGATACCTTATCGTTTAGTCTTTCTCAGGGAGTGAGCATAAGTGTGCTGAGCACAGAGGTGCAGTGAAAAGAGAAGGGATGGTCCTGAGTTTGAAGTCCAGGGCCTTCCCTAGTAGCTGTATGTAGTTGAACCAGGGGATTAAACACTTCGTACTGCAGTTTTCTCAAGTTGCACAGGAACAAGTGATGTGTGCTTTCCAATATTCTTTCAAGACCCACATGCAATGAGCACATGAAGGGCCTACCAAGTGCCCATTGGGTAGAAGCTTAACACGCGCTGTTTTTGTTATTGTTTTCATTCCTGTTGTCTTTGTATAAAACACTCCCAGTTCCCTTAGGAGTCATGTTTTCCCGTTTTTACACGGTGGGAACTCATCGTTTGGGCATCAGCAACATGTTTCTGAGCACCTAGATTTCACACATTTAAGGAATACTTACAGAAAGTCAACTGTGTGTCAGGCACCGTGCTCGGCCCTGGGGAGACCATCGCCTGGCAAGTCCCTGCCCTCACGGAGGTCGCCTTCCAGGGGAAGGGATACAAGCCCACTGGCCAAGGAGAAGGGTCCTGCTGCAAAGACCAGCTGTCCCTCCCTCAGTGAGTTTTTTCGCCCTACCAGAACAGTCCCGCTTCCTGCGAGGCGTTGGGCTTCAATGAAAAATGTCCCTTAGCGGGGCGCGGGAGGGAGGCATTGCCCGAGACCTCACGGTGCCTAAGGCGACGTTTACGCTCATACTTCACGCACACCCTACATTGGGGTGTGTACCCAGAAACACATGTATAGTTAGTGTTTGAAATGTTTTCTTTTGGAGGATTTTGCTTGATGAAACATGGAATGATTCTACGCACACTGTCCCATACCTCTCTTTTCTCTTCCAGCCTAACAAAAAAATTCCACGATGTGGACATATCATGATTTATACAGTCATTACCCAAATTGAACATATTGAAGGGTGTTTCTTGCAGTTTCCAAAGGTTTCCCCCCACACTCTCAGTTGGCCTTGAATAGTGATACAATACACATTTTTGTTCATCTGTCCACGCCGATGCTTTTATTTCTGTGGGATGGATTCCCAGGTGTGGGATTGCTAGGCCAGACACTAAATTTATAAAATGGATTTTTTTATCAATCTAATGGATTGTGCTGAAGAGAGCCAAAATCCTGAAAGATTCAACTTAGAGTAAATTTTTTAGATGTAAAAGTGGATGGCAATTAAGAGTACACCCATTAAAAACACTAATTTGACCAACGTATTATAGTATTACTTGATTACAATGATCTGGATGACTTTTCATTTCAATATTTGAGGATGAAAAGCAGGTGGAGACTCTGCCAGTTATATACACATACTTTGCACACAAGTACTAGAAAGTAGCTAGCTTACCTTCGCTGGTATTTCTGTAGAACAAAATTGCATGCCAGTGTCATCTCGATGCCAAACACAAAGGAGCACGGGCTGCCTGAATTGTCCTGGGCAGAGGATGTGGAGGCTGAGTCCAGGCTGGTGCATGGGGGCACCAGGTGGGCCCTGGGGGTCGGTAATGTTTGTTAGGAGGGATGGGGTGTGCAGAGAAGGCATCACGAATCCCCGCATCTGCTACCCCTGTAACCGAGTGAACACTTCCCTCATGGACTGCAAAGGTAGATAGTGGAACCCCTGGGTGAAAGGACTGCCTTTTCCCCAAGTCCCCCGAAGGTCCAGCCTGTGAGGTGAGCTAGGAGTTTGCATCTTGCCGTGGGGTTAACCAGCAACACGGAGCAAAAGAGCTTGAGGTAAATATGGTGTTGGGGGGTCATCAGGACAGCAGAGGTGGACGAAGGACTGGACTTGCAGGCCGCGGGAACGTGCCTGCAGACCATTCCGGAAACGCACTTCCTCAGTCCTGGGGGAGAACTGAGCTCATTCTGTTCAACTCCACAGTGATGAGATAACTTCCTCAATTTAGAAATTTTGACAGCTTACTTATGTAACTTAATTCTCGATCCCACTGGAGGCTGGCACGTCCTCACCACACATTCCATGTGTCTCCTCTGCTTTTTGGGTGCTGCGTCTTTACGGGATGTGGGGGTGGTGATGGGGCTATTTCAGGGGAGAATCAGAATTCAGGGGACAAAGAGAGGCACAGATAGTTAAAAGGTGCGGCCCATGTTTATATCACACGAAACTGGACAAATTGACTTGAACCTCCTCCTCTGAAAAATGGGCAGAATTTTACTTATATCACAGAGCTTCTATGCAGGTTCTTGCAGTAAGTGTGCTAATATATGTTCAGTAAATTCTGATAGATATTAACCAAAGGAATGAGAATCATCATATCGACTTCCAAATTAGTTTGTTAGTGTTATCAAGACACCAATTTTTTAGGTGCCCTTTTGTTTCACTAGTAGTGTTGAAAAGAATAGTTATCATAGTATTAGGTGGCATTTAGTCAATGCTTTAAGAAAAAACAGTTATTTTGGTATAGTAACCCCCCAAGAAAATGGAATAGACCTATGGAAACCGGTGTGTGTTTGTGTGTGTGTGCTTTAGCTTATAGGGTATGCTGGGTATTTGTCTGAATTTTATAGTTTTGGTATTGGAGCTGAGGAAAGCGAGCATTTGAGACTCATGACAGATTTTGCAAATTTTCAAGAAGCTAAAGTTTGGAGAGATGAGATGGTTGCCCGGTGAGTCACCTGGCAGCGTGTGGAGGGGCCAGCTGCACACCCGTGGACGCTGAGCACACCTAAGGCACAGGCTCTTACTCCCCCCACAGGACTGTGGAGGAAGAGGGAGGAGAGAGAAGACATTGTCTGAAATTCAGAAGTCAATCTGAGATTCATTCATTTCTGCCCTACTCTCTTTACTAAAGCAGGGGGTAATAAAATCTGGGAGTAGTTGAAAAATCAGGGTTAGAAATGTAAGAAAAAACAACCCTGGTTAAATCAAGACACTCTTTCGGTTAATTGAAAGCTTACTCTATGTTAAAGAAAAAAACAAAGAGTTTATTCTTTGAGTGTTTCTTACACCTAAATTCTCCCCGCAAGTCACTTCCATTCACATCTCTGGACGTTTTCTTCTGTGTCGAGTGGTAATGACTCGCCCAGCTCCTGGGCTCTGCCTGCCACCTCTCCTTGTGTCTCCGATGTCACTCCTCTCTGCCTTCTTCAGAGGCTATTACATCACCTCCAGATCTCTCTTTGACTCCCTGTATTACCATTAGAAGACATCTACACTGGGAAATCGCTCAGTTCCTGTTTTTGATTAATATTTTATCAGCCTCAAGAGGAAATGGTATTCTATAGCAACACTAATAAGTAATTGAGCGGACGAGAGATACCCTGCTGGCTTTGGTAAAAAGTGCAGGCAAGGTTACAAGTGAAGAGCTCAGGATAATAAAATCAGGTGTCTGAATTGAATATCTGGTGGGGTTAAAAATCTAACAATGGTGTGAGCAGAAATCAAGCACTGTAAATTCTTTTTTGATCAGTGGCTTACCAACCTACATTCATTGAAGGTAGTAATAATATTATAGTGCCGTCAATTACTACCTTCATTTAAAGCCACATGTACAAACCAAAGTACCTAAAATGTTCATTTTTTGTAGTGTTTAATATGTACTGTTATGTTTAAATTTAAGGTTTGTAAGTGGACAGCTATACACTCTATATACCGTAATATCCAGCAAAGGATGAGAATTCTACTCACTCTGCCGTATCCATATGGTTGTGAAACAGAGGAAGCAGTGTAGCCTCAGTGATAATACCGTCCGGTAATTACTGAGTCAGAAATGTTTGGGGAGCTGAAGGTCACAGGCTTAGGAGCAACTTAATTCTGCCCTTGTACATTTTAAATGCTTGTCTTTTGTATCGGGTGGTGGTATTTTAATTCCCACTAGACAGTCTGATGAGGGAAAAAAAAGAGTTATTCTTCCATATTTATTTTTCTTTACCATGGGTGAAAAGACTTTTTGTTTTTCGTAATGTGGTGGGGACCAGCCTTCAGTAAATGGAAATGATTCCAGCACACCGCGGTGAGGCTTCCTGGTAGGAAGATGCTGCATTTTCCTTCATACATGGTGTCCAGCATAGGGCGTCTGATTTATGAGCCCGTGACCTTGGGGCATCAGGAAACAGCGGGTGCACACCCACTCCCTGCAGGAGGCCAGGCTCTTCTGGGAGACCCAGAAGACAGCCAGAATCGGGATTGTTAGGGCAAGAAATCTCAGATAAGAACAACACACCATTTTAAGAAACATCAGTGGATTATTTTCCCTTTCCCTGTGTATTTTATTAACATTTGCTTTCGTGCTCAAGCACAATTCACTTAGGCTTGTGTTTCTTGTGTATCACACGGGAGCTTTCATTAAATTGTAGCAATTCTGATTTGTGCAGTTATCAAGTCAACATCAAATAACACCCACTGTGCTTGAGCCTGCAAACCTCACCTTGTAAATCTCTGATGCATTTGGGCCGATTCCCTTCTTTGTGCTTTCTCCTCTTTATAAAGTTACCGTTTTTATTGCGAAGGTGCTGTTATTGCTGATTTTTAAGGGAAATTGTCACGATGCACCTGATGTGGGGACCCGACACAGCCATCAGAGACAGGGTGACCATGGGTGGTGGTGCAGTTTTGCTGTTTAAATTTTTTTTTTTATCAGATACTTACCTTACTATCTCCCACCATCAAAATCCAATTTAATTAGTAAAATTTAATGGATTGAAGATTTCCCGTTTGTTTTTTAACTAAGTTATTAGCAATTTAGTAAGTGATATTTACTGTACAGTAATGAAGTTTAAAATGCATTAGTGATTTAAGTTCTTTTGAAAATACACATGTTTTCTTACAAGGCCAGATAGAAAGTATTCGCCGGAGAGAAGCAGTTCCTGCGGTGTGCACTTTTCAGCCGGAACTGCGTGCAGAAGGACTCGCAGCCTCCACGGCACTTTGCAGGGGACGTGGATGAAGGAAATGCCAGCCGCGCTGTCTCTCTTTTTAAACGGACTTCTTCACCCCCAGACCCAGGGAGGTGGGGCAGCGGTGTGCGCGGTGGCCGCGTAACTGCCCGAAAACCGGCACAAGCTACAAACACTACGTCTTCCAGCCCTTTCCCTCTCTTCTTCCCCGATTTGTCCACGGTCCCGCTGACTCTGACACGGGCTGTCCTGCCTTAGGACTCCCGAGAAGTTTTGGAAGGATGGGCACTGCTTTAAGAAGAAGGTCTGAGGAAAGAAGTGCCATTCTTTCCCTTCTAAACGGAGGCATAAAAACCACATACGTGTGATTGGCCGTTGGGCCGGAACGTTGTGTGTTTCGCTTGTAGAGCGTCTGCGTCATTGGATCCGCCTCTGACACCCAGTGGGCGGTTCTGGCTTTTGTGGTTTTGTGGACGCACTTTGGGCACAGGTTTAGGTCGGTGCAGGCACAGCCCTGGTCATGAACATGGTCTTCGAGGGCCACCAGGGAGCAGACGGTGCAGATGTGAGCCCCCTGAGGAAGGGCTCCAGTCCCTCAGTAGTGGGAGGAGCAGGTGGCAGGCAAGAAGCAAGAGCAAGAGGTCAGTGCTGGCCCCAGGGACGGGTGGCCACTGCTCATTTCTTCAGGCCCCTCGTTCATCCGATGGCCTTGGAGGTGTAGTGGTCCTGATCTTTGCACCAGGAAGCATGGCGGCCCTAAGCCATCTTTCCTCTGACGGTCATGAAAGAGGACACTAGTTCAAGGGGCCTAACGCAAGTGCCTCCCCCAGGGTGCACATTGAAATAGGAAAGGTTCCAGAAAGGTCATAGGTCATGCTAGACCCCAGTGCAAAGTAGAAACGTGGGGCTCAATCCAGGGGCAGGGAAGTTCACCCCCTCTTTCTGTGGGCCTGCCACCCCAGCCTTGGGTTCCTCTGCTCGGGGACGTCCTTGGGACCTGGGTCAGGGTGAGC
>PVKM010027850.1:0-18569 GCA_004027735.1 Carollia perspicillata
GATTATCTTTAATTACAGCTGTCTTCATTTTCACTACAGGAGACATCTTGTCTTTTTCACAATTTTGCTTGAAAAATAATAGTATCAGCAAAATAGCCTTTCCTGGCTGCAGAGTTTAGGAAGCTGGTGTCCACTGGTTGTTAGTTGTCATTTTGTGGAGGAGAGTGCCAAGGTCTAGTAACCATCACACTCTTGGAGAGTCACAGGATATTAGCAGGTTAAAGCCTTTCAGACGTTCTGATGCAGAAACTTCTCAACATGGTTTAACCTGGTGTTTTCTAACAGTTGTGCTTTGAAAAGCACTCTCCTTCAATCACTCTGATAAGTCTCGCAGGACTTGAGGAACCCAGTTTGAGATCACCGGTTCAGAAGTTAATAAAAACAAATCAGTCAAGATCTGTGCCTCCCTGTGGCCTGCAATCTGGTCACGCTGTGACTGTGACATGAGCGTATGAGAGTGTGCACCCATAGGAGTGCCCAGGTGCTTTTGGCCAACTGTGAACATTCCTAGGACATTCCCCTAGGACCTTCAGCCTAAACATTCCTAGACACTCTGGACATAGGAAGAGGAGATCTGGTAAGAATATTTAAGACAGGTGGCTTAGCTACACAGAAGGAAATTTCATGCCATCAAAATGCTCACTAAGAAAGGAAAATACCTTTTTAATAGGAAATTCTTGGCCTGATAAGAGAATGAAAAATCACTGTCCTAAAAAAAAAAAAGAGTACCTTTTCATTTACCTAAATTCTACATACATGGACACTCTTCCATTTGCAAATAAAAGCTGTGACCTTTAAAATGAGACTTGCTCTGCCAGATAAAGTGCATTACATATCAACAGTGATTTACATTTTATGGCCTGGGGCCAAGACACTAGGCAGATGAAGAGAATAGAACAGACCATCGGAAACATCCTCTCCGGTACTGGGACTTCACGTCTGAGCCCCGGAACTCTCGAAGATGAATTATTTAACAGAGTCAAGGAAACTGGCGAACTCTTCGGGAAAAAAAATGTTATATTTTCAACTCTCCTCCTATTTTTAAATGAACTTTGAATAGAGTACAAATTTAAGTATGAAATAATAACCTCTAGATATATTAGAAGAAAGCAGAGATAAATATTTAATCCTGGGTTTAAGAAACAACTTTCCAACATACCTGCAGAAGTGAAACCATAAAGAAAAATGCTGATGGTCCTGATTAAATACAAATTTTTATTATAAATTAAAGCTAAGTGAAAAGGTAAAGGAATCTTTATGAAAGTATACCTAACATTTGTAAAACACAAATGATTGTTATTCTCACTGGATAAGTAAATTACAAATGGATGAGAACAAGTTGAATTATCTAAAAGGAAAATGGACAAAGGACACAAATAAGCAAATTAAATTAGAGCAGGAATGGCCTGCAAATACGTGATAACATATTTGACCTTAAAGGCAGTGGAGTAAGTTAAAACAAAGTGATAAAATACCTGTCTGATCGATACAGTAAAAAAAAAGAATGAGAATCTGCCAGCTGGTTACGGCGATGGCAGCTGAGTCAACTGAACAGAGTCAATTTCACAAAAGTTCAGGAAGAAAATGTTAAGAGAAAGAAAACTAAAACAGACATAGGCAATAAAATAAAATAAAATAAAAAATTTAAAAAAGACTGTCTTTTCGAGGATACTCTGGGTTTTGCCAACAGCCACCTAAGGCTTTTCTGCTCCAGTAGGGGGAGTAACTCCCTGACAGATGGTTCCCTATTGATGAGAACACGTCACCAGCTGTGGGAGGCCATGTTAACACACAGAAAACTGAGAGCAGTGCAAGTGACTCCCGTCTGGTGTCAGTGGAAATGACCAAGGCCGCGTAGCCTTGGAAGGGCTTACTGCCCAAGGCCAGAGCTTCATGGTGGCGTGACTGAACACCCTCCGTCCAGTGTTTCTGCAGTACTTCTGCGCCCTGTCTCTCCACTTCTTTCTGAACCCTCCCTGCTGTCCTCCTGGTTGTCTCTCTCGCTCGATGAGACCGAGAAACGGTGGCCAGAGGCTCACTCTATATTTGTATGAGAGGTGCGTTTTATCTTTTAATAAATGATACTTTGACAGAAATTGGCAAAATTATTTTAAAGTTCTCAAATGGATGCCTGTTCTCTGCAACAGCAATTGAACACTAGGAATTTTCACTCTGAATATACTTGGATAGAGGAGGGAAAGAAACTATAAAGAAGTTTGGTCAGATTTGTTTCTTGATAATCTAAAAACAATAACAAAAAACAAAAACAAAAAAAAAGGAAACAAATTACATTACTGGTTCTCAGCCTAGGTGGTTCTGGCCTCAGGGCCATTTGATTTGGCCAGTCTGGAGAGCTTTAATTGTCACAGCTGGCAGGGCTGCCGCTGCTGCTGGCATCTAGTGGACGGAGGCCAAGAATGCTGCTCAGCCTCCTGTAGTGCACAGGACGCTCCACCGCCCACCAGAGACTGATCCCGCCCGAAGCCAATAGCATGAGGTTGAGAAACCATGGCTGAAATGTGCAGTTACAGGGATTAGGCTGAATCAATTAAAGTGGAAAGTTTTGCAACCCATAAGATAAAACTATGATCTTGTTGGCACACATTCATTCCTATTTATGTTTAAAAGTCATTATTAAGTGGAAAAATGGTTTTAAAATTATATTTACGATAGTGATAGAGCTAGAAAAATAAAGATGTGTTAATAAGATATATACATATTTATAGAATGTTATCTTTCATGTTCTGTATAGAAAGTAAATATTCTTCATATATCTCTACAGAAAGTAGCATATGAATGAAATACATATTTGCACACATACTATGGTATTTATCATTTATTTTTCTATACTTTCTTCAACATATATATATTATATATAATATAGTGCACCATAATATAAATCCTTGATGGTCCACCATTACTCCTGCATCTAAGCGAAGACACTGTCAAATCTGTAATAATGAACATGTCCTGGGGAGATGACTCAGTGAAGCCCTATCAGCTGTGTACCTACCTGTGAAGCAGTTGACCGGATTGCCTTGCCTGCCTGTCACTCAGCTCTGTCCTGGGGAGCAGACAGCTTTGGTAAAAGCTAGGGATGGTGACTCCACGGGAGGCTGCTTTTACAAGGGTCTGCTTCTGAGCAGCTCACGGGAGGAACGAGGAAGGGCTGCTTTCTTTCAAAGCCTGTCTTTCCACACCCTGAGTGGGCCTGAGAAAAGAAGGCACAGGGAGACACAGGACTGTCTAATCCAAATCTGGCCTCCCCCTGGGCTGGGCTGTGACCCCGGGTTCTCGGTTTGTGGAATGAGCATGTTGAATCAGGAGTCTTAGCAATTTTAGGGTTTTGAGCCTCTGAATTCCTCATCACATAACTATCCCATGATTTTACAGTCCATAAGCAGTTTCCATCCTCACCTCTGAGGTGCCTGTTGAAATTGTCCCCTTGGCTTGACAACTTTTTTTTCCACATTTTATTTATTTACTTTTAGAGAGAGGGGAAAGGAGGGAGGGAGAAAGAGAGGGAGAGAAACATCACTGTGATTGAGTCTTGCTCACCCCTAACTGGGAACCTGGCCTGAAACCCAGGCACATGCCCTGACTGGGAATCGAACCAGCGACCTCTTGGTTCATAGGCTGGTACTCAACGCACTGAATCACTTCAGCCAGGGCGGCTTGACAACTGTCTTACATTACTTTCAAACTATCACAGTCTCCAAAGAGGATAACTTGGGTAAACCCCTGCCCAGGTGCTGGGCCCCACACATCCCAGAGGGCCAGCCAGCTGCTGCTCCTGTGGGAAGGAGGCTGCATTGGTATGCATTTTCTAATCTTTAATTCCAACCTGTCACTTGATAATATAATTTTCCTTTTTATTCCTTAAATCTCAATACATCTTCTCCTACTCTCTAGTCCTTTATTCTGGGAGGAATATAATTTCTGCCTGATCTATTAGTATATGTAAATGTCTATACAAGATTGCTGTGTGATTTTTAAAAATGTGTTGAATTCTACAGATGCTTTGAAACCAGGGACTTTTCACTCTTTGTTTTCATTGGGTTGAGCCATGCTGTGTCATTGAGAGAGAAAGGAACACCTTTGTAAGTAACCAAGATAACACACGATGTCTTTAGCTTCATGTTCTTGTGTAAGAAGTGAGACCAGGGGTTGTTAGCCTCAACACTGGTGATATTCAACACTGGACATTTCTGTGTGATGAGGGACTGTCCTGTGTGTTGTAGGATGTCTCATACAGTCCCTAGGTTTTACCTACTTGATGCCACTAGCACTTTCCCCACTCTGAACAGCATGACAATCAGAAATTCGAAAATGTCACAGCATAGAGAACACAAGGCTCTACTGGCCAGCTGGCCAATAGCCTCCACTGTTAGTTGGAGAAGAGGTCCAGAAGCTTCTTTCTTGCCAGGGAAGATGGAATCCTCCTTTCTGTGCCCTATAAGAATGTGGTTGGTCTCAGCTCATAGTTCTGAAGCGTCATCAGTTACATTGAACAGTAAATCAAGACTGAAGGAAGTTGCATTGGTCCAAAGAACTAGGTCCAACACAGCTTTAAGTGTCCTAAGTGATCATTTCCTCATGATAGAAAGGATAATAATTAGGAATGATTTCGTTTTCTCCTTTGTATTCATTCATGTAACCTAAATTTTCTGTCTTCTTTTTGTAATTTTTTAAATGTTGAAGAAATGGAAGAGTTCATACAGGTGTTTAATATACTCTTAGGTGATGTAGTAGACGCACCCTAAGGCTACCTCTCCCCAGTGACTTATATCCTGTATAATTCTCTCCCCTTGAATGCAAGTGGGGTTTGTGACTCTGGGAATAACTCTAGAAAGCCTTTATAAAGAGCTCTGCTTCCACAGTAAAGAGAAAGGTGGGGAACCGTGAGGCCACCACTGGGACCAGTGACTTCTGGAATACCCTTAGGGGTATTCCAGGTACCAGGAAACATTCTCTGGAATGCAGACAGTGAAGGCCTAGACAGTGTACCGCACTGCATAAAGCCAACATCTCACTCCTGCATGTCAGCTGAAATGGCCAAGTTGCTAGTGAGGTAAGCATTGCCACCCTTCTACCTGGCAACTTTCCCTGTCAAAGTAACTCCTTCTCAGAAGTTAATTTGTACCCAGAACCCCAGATGGATTTGAGTGAATGAAACACTGCTCCATCCCTGGAACTCTGGAAAGGCACATGAGAAAGAGTGTGGAATGGGTTTTGAGGGCCAAACTATAATTATGTAAATACAAATATTATCTATGTGTGCCTTAGGAACACATCCTGGTAACTCACGGTCTACACACACCATTCCATGCTGAAACTTCCAAACCACCGTAACAATACCAAATGCTGCTGCCCATCACAATGGGTTTAGTCATCAAATAAAGGACAAATAGCTCTATCTTCTCCATAAAAAGAGATTGATGTAAAGTCTTGTTGGTTAGCACCTCAGGATTTCATTCTGTGTGTGTGTGGCTGAAAACAACATAAATGTATTATCTTACAGTTCTTCCAGTTAGAAGTCCAGAATGGGGTTCACCGAGCTAAAATCAAGAAGAGCCATGTTTCTTCTGGAAGTTCTAGGGAAGAATCCCTTTCTTTGCCCTTTTTAGTTTCTAGAGGCTGCAAGCATTATTTGGCTCATGCCTCTCTTCTATCTTTAAAGCCAGCGATGACCAAATATTTGTCATGATGTCATGCTTCTGGTTTGCATTCACGGTCTCACCTTCTGCAGCCTAAAGACTAAGTTAAGCAATTAACCACTGCCAACACACCATGTGTGAAATAAAAAGAGAAAAGGAAAAAGTAAAAGAAAGAACTTGGCTTATCTACTTTTACAAAACAGGAAAGAAACCATAGGTAGTTACTACAACCCTTATTTCTACAAGTAGTCCCAAAGTCATAGATAATATTTGTATTACATAATTATAGTTATTTACAATTTACTTCATATTTTTCCATTCAGGAAATATCTCCGCTATTTATCTGGCAACTCGAATCTTGGTACACTTGAATCTTTGGGGTCCTGTCTGTACTGACTTGTTGAATCTTCAATTAGTCTTTGCCATTGGTTTGGCAGTACTAAGAGAGGTCCCTGTGAATGATCTGGATTTCGGCATGTCTCAACTGGGAACCAAGGCCTTTAAATAAATCAATCGCAAAGTTGGAGAGACAAGAAGCACAAGTTTATGTGTTGGGCATTAGATATAATAACAAAGGGAGCCACTTCCACTCGCATGAGTCCAGTGCTCATACATTTTGGCCATTGGGAAAATAGTTCCAGTTTCGGTCACCACTTCCAAGGCACATACTGCCTTCTATAGTATGTACCCCATTCTCACATGATGTCTCCTGATGAATGTCTCATATATATATATTCAGTAGCCTGTTCCACCATTTTTAAAGGCCAGTGGCATCTGAATGATGGGGTAAAAAGAAAGAACACTGAATCCCATGGGAAGACACCCTCATTACACTTCTGTTCCTATAAAAAGGATTCTTTGGTCAGAAGCTAGGGTACACCATGGTAATAAACAACACACTCAGTCGATGGCAGTGAAGACAGAAGCATTTCATACCCAAAGTGTCTATTCCAATAAGGCAAATCACTGTTCCTGTCACAGTGGAAGGATCTGATGTAATTACCTTCCTCTGGGTGTCCGTCTGATCTCCCATTCAGTGACATGGTATCTGACACTTGGTACTGTCACCATTTGACAAGATGAGAACACAGTTAAGGTTGATGGATTGGCCTTATGAAGAAAAGCCAGTGCTGTTGGACACATCCTTTATCTTCATCCACATCTCTATGGCCGTCTTGCTCCTGGGCCATTGGAAAAACTTAAGGTGACATGGAAAAGGGCTAAGTGGCCCTCATAGGCTGGCTCATCTTGTCCATTTAGTTACTACAAAACTTGTCAAAAGTTGGTGCCCTTTAGTGAGCATTCCTTAGGACATAAATATCCTGGGCCTGTACCTTTGTGCCAGACATCCTTATCACCAACCAGTTCTCCAATCTTATCCCTTCCAAGTCCCTGAGCATCCAAACTCTATCAACTTCCCATGAGTCATTAGAGGTCTACACCTCTGGCCTTATCTCCTTCCAATAATAATGAGACTTTGTATGAACTGCTCAATTTCTGCCCCTGGGAGTAATTTCCTTCTCTACTTGTCTACAGAGTCTAGCCTGAGGGGAGCTGCGATACTACAGAAATCTATCAGGGACAGTTCTCAGCATACCATGCAGAACCCTTTGTGAACAAGGCTCAGTGTTTTTCTTCCTCTGACATCTGGGCATAGGACAAGGCTAAAGATATGGGCTGGTTAGCAGAAGTGCAGTGTAGCATTAGTGGGGGCACTGAGTAAGGGATTCTTCTGCTCCAGCAATTGTACTGGCCTTCCAGACTTGCTTATGTACCCCACCCCACCATTCTTTTGACATTGTTTCTGCAAATGCTAACTCTGACTAATTTGTAGTTTGCAGATGAACAGCATATTTGTAAAGGAATTCTAAGAACTAACTTCAGAAGAAGCAGACTCCAACCTTCAGGCATCCAGCTAAAGGAGATCTGCTGACCTGCAACAGCAATACCAGGATGACACACACCAGATCATCGCTTGGCCAGTTTCAAGATCCTTATAAGAATGGACGGTGCTGGTCTGCATGTAGAGAACTTTTCAAACCCCTCCCCTTGATCTTTTCTGTTTTTGCTCTCCCTCCTCTAAAAATGTCTACCTGCACTGACATGTTAAGATGGGCTTTGGAACAAGAGTCCTACATCTTCTCAGTCCGCCAACACTTGAGTAAACTGCTGTCCTTCTCACCAGCACCTTTCTCATAAGGTTGGCTTTTGTTGCGGCAGGCAGCTGAACCTGGGTTTTGGTCTCACTTATACTCATTCTCACATGTCACTTCCATTTGACTTGGTGCTGCTGAGGAAGTCAAACTTTATGACTCCACGAGTTAGACCACACAGTCACACCATGTCTCACGGTTAAGCACTTGATCTCTACTGGTGCCCAGTAGCAACCAAAAGCCATTTCAAAAAAAAATTGTTATATTTTCCCCAAAAAGCGTTACTTTGGGCCAGATGCATTAGGGACATTATCTACCCCCTCTTAGAGCTTGTAATAGGCTCTATGTGCCATATGGTTTGTCCCACTGCCTGTGCTTTTTAAAAAGTTGGTAGACTTTTCAAGTTACTGGATAAATTGTTCAGAGCAGCATACCCAAATGTGGTACATTCTGCCTTAAAAAGGAAGGAAGGAAGGAAGGAAGGAAGGAAAAGGGAAGGGAGGGAGGAAGGGAGACCCAGCCTCACAGCATTTAGCCACTTTTTCAGTGGTGGGGCCTTAAAGACCAAAAAATTATCTTTTATTGTCCAACACTGGGACATATGTGGACCTGCAGAAATTTCACTAGCGATGGTAGCTCTGTACATTTTTATAGGTTTTATCTTACTGCTCTATCAGGCAGGTAATAGGGCAGTTCTGGTTCTTCAAGTTCAATAAGCATGATGGTACCTAAAAATTGAACTAATATGGTGCCATATTATAGGGTGATAAGACAGTCAAATTTCTGATGACCAAATTGTGATAGAGAATAAAAAAATTGATGTATATCAAAAGCAAGAGTCCAGAATATCTGATACATTTTGCCCAAACTAAAATTATCTTCCTTTTATCCTAGTTTAGCATGTTTGTAATCCATTCCAAAATGTAATATCCAGGCTTATTCTAATGTAATTAAGTATAAACAAATTAGAATTATTTTGAAGAGTAAATCTTCTCTTCCTGGGTCAGATTCCATACTTACCCTCTTAGGCATGTAGAGATTGGACTCTGTATGTCTAGAGGTGATGGGGGCAGGTAAGAATGGGCTCAGGGAGAACTAGCATTCCTTTCTAGGTAACTAGGTCAGAGATGGATACAACTGACCTCATCGGTCAGAGGAGGAACTTCTGTTAACAAAGTAATCTCCCCATTTTAACTCTCCCATTCCCATTCTTAACTAAACCATTCCTTGTATTTTATGAAGCTGAGCTAGTGATACTTTGAAATCAAGCTATCCGGCAACATGTACGACTACGTTCCTATGATATTTTTGGCTATGTCTGGCCTGCACCCAATAGAGCTAGGCAACAATTTTAGGACTAAGGAGGTCCTCTTCTGATCGTACCTGGAGCTGATAATGCAAAGCTTCAAGCTTGACACTTTCTTTCTTTGCACACCTCAATTCAGTCACCCGCAGCCAGCACACCCCTGTTTGTACTCCTTACTCTTGTCCCAATACTCTTTATTCCCAGTGACTTCAGGCGACAATTTAAGCAGCCATTCTGCAATACTGTGTCACCTATGCCATTTCTCATTTTCAAATGGTAATTTGATCCTCATTGCCCTCCAGTCCAACCAAGACACAGTTTCATGGGCTCATCCTTAAGGGTCTGCTGACCACAAACACATCTGCTGCTGAACTAATATGCGTAAGTGCTACATTTTGAGAAATAAAAACAATTTCAACCATTTCAAGTAGAAAGCCGTTTAAAATAGAAAGTCCACAGAACTGTTGGACCCTGGTTGGCAAAGTGACTCCAGGCTCCAGGACCCTGCAGGACAAAGCAGATCAGTAGTGGCGACCTGTGCCAAGTTGGGAAGGCACCGTGTCAGAAGGACAGCATCAACCCGTGACTTTCAATGCCCTTCTTTCCTAGCTGTGCAGAGAAGCTCTCGGCATCACGGCTGCAAAGGATCTCAACATCTAAACAAATCTAGTGATGGTGCATGGGAACACCATTAGGAAAAAAGTCACATCAGCAGAAACACGACCTCCTTCTTCCATTACTTTTGTGAGTGCATCTAATTGGCAGAGGCTAACTCATGTCCATCATTCTAGCTACAAAGAGCACGGTGGTGATAGCTTTCTACACTGTCCAGCGTGTAAAAGATACACGAGAAGATGAAAGGAGGCTGCTGTTGCCGATCATCTCCACCCACCACACTCAGCCAGGTTCAAACAATGAGAAATTATCTGCTGTAATTTAACACAATTTGGTCTATTGCATGTGATTTGCATTTATTTACCATGTGACCTTTTTTTCCCAAGTACAGACCAAGGCTTGCAAATTCAGTACCACTGGAGAAGTCTGTTGTTTTCATCTATAATATTTTGTCTACACTTCGGTTTGATTGCAATGACTTCAGTTTTGATGTCCTGGTTATAGTTACTTAATCTGAACAACTAATCATCAGTTGGGCAGTTAAGTAGATGAGTATCTTACTCATCCCTTTAAAATAATTACCTGTATAGGGCTCAACCCTTTGTTTTTATATGTTATCCACATAAAAGTCTTGAAATAAATATCCAGGTATAACTCAATTTCCCAGTGATATCTGACCACTAGGTGTTTTTAGGACTTCCCTGTTTCTCTTTTATGACTTCAATAACAGTTTCTCTTCGCTCCTAACTCTAAGTTACATGACTCAGAAGTGAGCTCCTGGTGACATGGTGAGCTCGTACCTGCATGTCCTCGCACAGGAACTGGCATGGAGAACAGTGGCCCATAAAATATGTCCCATGAATGAACAAATTAAATAAATCTGGCTTTAAAACCACCCTCCCAAATCTGGTTTAATTTTACTGTTAAAGTCTCTAACACAATCAGTCACTGTAGCCATAAAGTGAGCCATTAGCCACCAACTGTGTCGCTCCTCTGAACTCTGCATAAAGTGGGAACCACGAGTGGGCAGGACAGTCACAGAGTCCACTGGATCACTGCTTGGGTGCCAGGGACACCCAGCATCCAGTCTTCCACCTTGAGTAGAAGCACCTGATTCCATGTAGGTATCTGTCCCTCACCCATAAAGTCCTTGGGGCAAGGCTGTGCGGCCTGTGCTCCTGGCTGTGGGCAGGACATGTGACCCAGATCTAAGCTTCTCCCAACCGCAGAGACTGGTTGAGGTATGAACACCTGACTTATGTGATGCAGGATTTGGCATTCAGGCTAGGAGCAGGTACAGATAGCTTTATTTCCTAGTGCAATGAGGACCCACAGAAATGCAGAACAAGGAGCTGCCATCACCCATCATGTGGTGGTGCGGAGAGGGCCTTTCTGATCACTGAAACAGAGTTAAAAGGCCAAATTCACTGAGCCCTGAATCCCACAAGTCACTTGAGCCAACATGCTCCTTTAAAATCAAATGAGGTTGGATTCTCCATTAATGACAACTGAGTCATTTCTAAGTGATATAACTACCTGGCATCAGCAGAAACCTGAGTTATTTTGTCTACTCAAAAGTGCCCACAGTTGCTTAATTTTTGCAAAGAAAAAGAAAGCACTATCATCATTTCCTCACCCCTGTTCCTTTCCACATACCCTTTGAATTTTTTAGTTCTTGAAAACAAGGATAGACTTGACAAGCTGCAAATCATGCCTTCAGAGTTTGATGGGGATGTGATCCGTGTCACAAAAGTCCTTCTCAGATCTTAGTGCTGAATTTTCAAAGAGATTTCAATCCATGCTTAACAGATATTTGAATTTGTTGTCTCAACATCTATAAAGTTTCTCACTGGATAAAACAGCTCTTCTTTGAGTAGAAATTCAGAATATAACAACCAGTCAACATGATGCATCCAAGAGATGTTTGGGGTCATACTTTCTTATCTTATATTTTTAACATTAAGTTAAGCTATTATTTTTTAGTTCAAGTATATGTTGAATGGTTGTCTACAAGTCTTGGAGTTTCCACCATGTATCTGGAATGCACTGTTAGAATAGAGCACCATTTTTCTTTATGTCAGAACTTGAGGATAAGGCCAAAGGAAAATTTCTGGCCAAAGATATTTCGTATTATTTTATCTAAAATTCAAACAATTGCTAGCCATTTATTTTAAATGAAAAACAGTTTTTTCCCCTCCTTGGCAACCATTTTCTGCCTGAATAAATTACTAAATGCGTCCTCTTCTCATGATCTTAGAATAAAACCATCCCAACTAATAATTGGAACCCTCAATTTCAGAAATAGGGAAGTTTCAAGAATTATGTCTTTTCAAGGTCAGTAAGAAACTCAAAACATTGCTTTTCCAGGTAACTGCATCGTGTGATTTTTCCTTGTTAAATGCAGAAAGGAAGAAAACAACCTATGTAAGTTACACACATCTTGGAAGCAACACGTCCTTGATTTCCTACCTCAAGCTGATTTCTTCTTTCCCAGCTTGGGAAATGACACCCAGTCTCCCAGCCTATTTCCAGATGACAGCAGTAATGAAATCAGATAATGCCACTCCATTCTAAAAACTATATAGTAGCTGCGCCTTGCACGTAACAATTGAAAACCCTTCTGCCCTGGCTTACAAGCTCCTGTATGCTGTGGTCTGTGCTCACCCCCTCACCTCAATCAGTTGTGCTCTCCAGACTCTGAGCTGGTGTCTGAGGCTTCACCATGCCACACTGCTTACTCCTGATGCGAAGACTTGCTGCTGCTAGTCCCACTGCGGGCGACTTTTTGTTTTCAGTGGGATTTTTGTTGCTGCTGTTTTACCAGATATTATTTTTTAGAACACAGACTTCCCATTTACCTCCTGCTTCCATGAGGGCATAGCTTCTCCTACTGTCAGCATCCCTTACCAGACCGTATATTTTTTACAGCCGATGAGCCTGCCCTGATACATCATAGTCACGCCCAGTCCATAGTTTACTCTGTGGTTCACTCTTGGTGTTGTACATTCCATAGGTTTGGACAGATGTATAATGACACGACATACCATTACAGTATCAGAGTTGTTTCACTGTCTTAAAAAGCCCTCTGTGCTCCCTTAATTTACACATCCTTCTATCCTACCCCCTGGCAGCCACTAACTTTTTACCATCTCCACAGTTTTGCATTTTCCAGAATGTCATAGAGTTGGAATCACATAGTATGTAGGCTTTTCAGATCGGTGTCTTTCACTTAGTTAACATGCTTTTAAGTTCCCTCCATGTCTTCTCATGGCTTGAAAGCTCATTCCCCTTTAGGGCAGAGTAATTTATATTATCTGGGTGTACCACAGTTATTCGTTCACCTACTGAAGGACCTCCTGATTGCTTTCAAGTTTTGGCAATTTTGAATAAAAGTGTTATACATTTGTGTGCAGGCTTTTGTGTGGATATAGTTTTCAACTCATTTGGGTAAATACCAAGGAGTGAGATCACTGGAGCTCTTGGTTTTTAACCTCACTGGGCTATGCTTTTATCCAGATAAATATTTATACAGATAAATTTCAACAACCATTTGTTAAATAATTGCCGTGTGTGAGGCATGACCTAGGTACTGGGGACACAGAAGAAAGAAAATGTGGGTCTCTCCTCCACGAAGCATTTATTCTGTAGACAAAGGCCGTCAATAAGCAAGTGGATAATTTCAGGTGAGACCTGGGAGGACAAGAAGCAGGAAAAGGGACAGAGATTGACCAAAATTGCTGCTCTGGGTAGATTTGTCAGGCAGGCCCCTGTGGCTGGGTGACACTGGAGCAGAGACGTGAATGAGGTGGAGGAGAAAGGCCAGCAGATGCTGAGGAGAAGAGCATCTTCAGAAAGGAAAAGCACCGCAGAGACCTGGAGGAGGTGGTGCCAACCCCACACTGCAGCTCGGAACCCCAGCGCCGGACCGAGGTGAGGAGGGGAGAGAGGTGGGAGAAACAGGGAGGCAACACATGATTTCCAGGGCTGGGGTTTTACTCTTTCTGGCCCAAAGAGAAATCTGGCTTATTTCAAATGCATCTCTTAGATGAGCACATGGGATAGATAAGGGCACACAAGGATGGGAGGGAGGCCGGTGGGCACGATGTGGAGCTGTGGGTGCTCTGACTGCTCACAAACTGGATGTGGGGAGACAGCGAGTAGAGTGAAGGATCCTCCTTGGCCTCAGGAGGACATGGGAGGACGTGGGTTGTTAACTGGAGTGGAGATGGCTAGGATGCCTCTCATACATGCAGAGAGATAGCACACAGACCAGTGAGCGTACACCTGTACTGTTCAGGCCAGAAAACCAGGCTGGAATATGTTAGCTGGTGTTTAAAGCCCCATGGCTGGAGGAAATCACACAGGGAGTGACTGTGGGAGGGAAGAGAAAGTGTAGGACAGAGCTCCGGGCACACCCAAGCTCACAAGTGCATATAAATATGTCCTCGGGTGTGATTCATGACACCACTGGGTCGTTTGTACCAAGCTTTGAATGAGGTTACCAGACCTCCCATTTAATAACCATAAAAAATGGTGGTGAAATGCTGTCCCCCACGGATGTCAGTGTAGATGTTGTGGTTAAGTAAAAAAGGACAGCCTTTTAGAGGAGGATGAGCAGGGGGTTCTAAGGCAGAGGTGGGATCCTGGGAATTAGAGGCATCATAGAGTCAGGTTATTTCCAGAGTGGGTACCAAGAGTGTACGGACAGGATGTGGGACACAGCAGCAGAGGCTGCAGAGCCCGAGTCCTTTTGGCTCAGAGGGCCAGAGGCTGAAGTGGTTGGGAAGGATGGCCAGGAAGGCAATGACTAAGAGACAGACATGAAATAGTCATTGTCTGCAGAAAACAGTAGCACAGAGAATGAAACTGTGAAAATCACGGGAGAGGTTAGCAGAGGGTTTTGAGTATCTGCTGGACTGAAAGACATAGTGACGGGTGCCCTGGGGGTGGGGACTGAGACCCCAGTTCAGGTCTGCAAGGGCTGCCTGGGGGCTGAAGGATGTGAGAGTCCCAGCAGGCAGTACAGCCACCCAGGGTGCTGGTGGTGCTGCTTCTCACAGTGGCCTTCATTCCCACGGAGTGGAACAAGGACGCCCATCTCGAAAGGAGAACCACCTTCCTTGAACAGTGTCCATTAAAGACCTCTTCCTACAGGCTTGCCCAAAAGAATGGCATCAGAAGAGTGAAACCTCCAGGCAGGTGCCGGTGGACTGGCCTTTGAGGCACCTGTGCTGGGTCTCTCCCCATGAACTCCTCGTGGAGGCCTGCCTTGCTCAGGTCACCCTGCGCTGATGTGGATGTTTATATAAAAGCTTCTGTTCCGAAATGTGCTGGCGGATTTCCTAGGGCTGAGCCCTGCCTGGGCAGGCCTTCCCTCAAACTATGCGTGAGCCATGGCTCTGAGAAAGACGACCCCACACTTCTTTTGAAGGTAAAATCCTTGTGTTAGATGATACCTTGGAGGGTCCCCAGCAGCAGTGAATGAGGACAAGGGACAAGAGTCCCCTGAGAGTACTCTTTTTCTGTACTCTTGCCTCTTTTTCTGACAGAGTCTCTCTTTGACCAAACTCCTCAGAACTCTCTTCTCAATGAGACTTGCACTCCTGGGTCTCCCTGTTCATCCCTGCATTGACAGATATGAGCCAGAATCCTGGTGAGTTAGTGTAACCAGAGTCCCCCATCCACAGTATCTGATTACCCTTGAAATCTGATCGGGTTCCTCCCCCTCCGTTTCCAGATGGTCACTGACCCTCTTGCAAGACTTCAGCAAGAATCCTGTCGGGTCGGTTTAGCCAGAACCCTCTTACCCCTGATGTTGCATATCACCAACATTCCATCCACTGACCCACCTGCTCCTTGGCTACACACCCCCACTTCCCCTTGTTATACGTGGCATTGAGCCAATCTCTCTGTCTACCATTGCAAACCCCAGCATGACAATCCTGAATGGTCTCCCTTACCATTCTCCACCATTTGTCATACTTTCTTTTCTCCTTTAACAGTTAGAATACTACTTTATCTTTGGCAGCCCAGCAGAATATTTGTGGACTCATCCCGAAGTTATCTGAGGGCTCCCTGGGGTCTGAAGAATCAGGGCCTCAAATGTACAACAGGTGTGGGTGAGGTCGGGGTGTACCTGCAACAGTGAAGAGCCCGGATAGACAGGCAGACAGACAGACAGACAGGAGAGACGTGAGACCTAGAATAGCAGAACCTGGTGAAAGTGAGAAGTCAAGCAATGATGCTGTGTGATGCCAAATGGTGGTGGCTTCTCAGATGCAGGAGGGAAAAGTGAGCATAGGGGAGGGGCAACCCTTCTGGCATGCTGAGTCTGAAAGTGGTGAGGAATCAGCCCTGTGACTCTGGCTCGGGTCCACTCAGTGGGAGGGGGGCTAGGAGCAGATCTAGTTAGAAAGAAGGTGGCTGGCAGGTCACACATTTCAACAGGGCTCTAACCGTGGAGACTCATTAGAAAGGGGCATTTCTTTCCATGTCATTAATACCTCTTGCAAGCCCCAGTGTGCAGAGCAATAGGCTGGTTTCAGAGAATTACTATAATGCAAAGTAGAGACCAACACTGGACACTGGGTGGTGCCTTGGCCACAGCATGTCACTGGGGCTTCTGTGTAAGTCCCAGCACTGTCACTTCCTCCCTGTGACATGTGAGACAAGCCACTTTATCACACTGGGTCTGCTATTCATTTGTAAATTAATATGCACTCCTGGAGTTGTGGAAAGAAGCACATTCATCCATTTCCGGAGCAAATACTCACTGTTGCTGGCAATGTGCCAAGTGCTGCCTTAGGCTCCAAGTTTCCAGAAGGACATGTGGGCCAAGTGCCTGCTCTCTATGCTCACCTTCTAGAGGGGATAGGTGGAAAGTCAAGGCGTGGATAAAATAAGACCACCTCAGATCATTTACATTGGTTCTATTTTCTTCCTAGACTAATGTGATACTCTTCTGAAGACAGTGAAAGAGTAGTGTCTGGGCAGCATGTGCCTGGAAGGGCTGGCAAGGTAATCTTTAGGCTGAGACCTGAGTGATGAGAAAGCACCTGTCCAGAAGATTTGAAGGACAAGCAGGCGGCATGGGGTACGAGGCATGGACCAGATCCAGTGGAACCTTATCGTCTGTGGGAGTCTGAATTTGGTTTCTGCTGTATGGGGAGGCAATACATTTGAATCCAGAGCCTATCTGCCTCACTCCTCTCCATTGTGTCACCCTTGTGCACAGCCAGATGCCACTCACAACTGGGTGGCCAAGGGCAGAGGCTGAGCAGGAGCAGAAGTTTAGTGCAGTGGGAGACTCCTTACAGCTACTCGGGAGGAGCTGGCAGTCCAGGGATAGCCGCGACTGCTGTGGAGGGAGCAGTGGATGGATGTGGGGAGAGGCACCACTGACAGGACTGGATGCTGACATTCAACCAGTGGAACTTACTCTCATGCCAGTTGCAAGGGAGGCTGGGGAATTCTTGAGTGCCCGGGAAAAACCGAAACAGATGCCAGTGAGCAGCTGACATGGTCTGCCGTGTGTCTGGGATACAGGAGGTGGCCAAAGCAGGCTGTGGGCACCCAGCTGCAGTTCTTTCGATGGTGGATATAGCAGCAACATTTTACTCCAGGCTGCCTGCTTTCACTCTGCCAGGGCGCTGGGCATCAGGAATGCCTGCTAGGTGTCTGTCCTTCCTTTTGGTTGTCATCGTGATCCCTGGACAGCTCTCATTGAGAAGCTTATATATTTACTGTACAGAAAACTCCTACCTTTGTCCAATGCTGGCGAAAGCACGGCTTGCTTGCAGTCACCCTTTTCCCACAGCCCCAGGAGTCTCCCACTGCCTTTGGCCTTTGCACATTTGCCTCCAATCACTCCAGGCACATATGGAACTCTACGAGATTCATTCCATGACCCCTCACTGGCCTAAGATGAAAGGACACACCTCTCTTCCTTCTCCAACACCCTTCCCCTGGCATGCCCTGGCATGGCCACTCCCCTTGACAGAATCCTTTCACCTGTCACCCTCTCTGAGCCCTACTTCCCTTCTTAAAATCCTGAAGGCCACCAGAAGCTCTCACGTGACGAGCTGTCCCAGCTGCCTGATGTGCACAGAATACTGTACAAGGCAGACTGGGCCCGCACTCCCTGGGAGAAGGCACTGCAACTGCGAAAGGCCTTTAACATTGTGCTTCATCTTTCACAGTCTTGTCAGTTTTGCATTCTATTCCAACTATGATGGTTTTAAAATAAAAAAGTCAGGATTCTTCTGACTTCTGAATAAACTTAATCTTCCAGGAAGAAACAATGTTTGCCCTGCCCCTAGACTTTGCATCCCTTAGAGGTGAGAGCAGGGGCCGTATGCAAAAGTGACGGACCTATTCTTGATCTCCAGAGACAAAGCAAACTGGCACCATCACCCAGGGGAGTGGGAAACAGCGGGGCAGAGCAGTTCAGCACCGAGCTTCGGTGGGCTGTGAATGTCGGGTGGTTCCCACAAAATGTCTCCCGCCCTGGGATGTCCCAGAGGTGGCCCCTCCACTGCCATATGAAGGGGGCTGATACATCATCAATAGGGCAGGAAATTAAATTCGTGTCTAAACTACAGACAGGGGAAGATGGACATCTTGTGGGCACATGGTAGCATTACCTCACAGATCTGAAAATTAATCTAACATAATCAGATAATACCCCTGAATTTGTAGACTGCTAGTGTTGCAAACTACTTTATAAAACATCTCTAGAGGATGTACAGGAAAAAAGAAAATGCATTAAATTAAAGAGCAGCTCCTCGTAAAGCTAAGAAGAGATAGCCATTCATTTTGAATTATGATAAAACAAAAAAA
>PVKM010027851.1:0-18570 GCA_004027735.1 Carollia perspicillata
ACTCAGAAGGGTCCCACACTCGGTTTAATGCTCTGCCTTCTCCATCTTGAAATTCTTAGTTATTTTTTAAACAAAGAGTCCCACAGTTTAATTTTGCACTGGGCCCCCAAACATTATGTAGCTATTCTTATTGTCAGATAATGTTCTATACACTTTATACTTATTAACTTTTCATAATCAAAATTGTACCTGGTCTATAGTCACTATGATTGGCCCATTTTATAAGTAGAAAAATTAAGGCACAGAAACATTAAATAACTTGTCCAAGATCACACATTTGGCAAGTGAGTTGGCATGCTAGGGTTCAAATCCAGACATGCACGGTGCTATATTCCTTTCCACGACTGTTATTAAAGACAGTGACTCATAGAGGAGAGGGAGGAAGAGATGGATGGGCTATATTTGGTTTTGAAATGGAACATGATGAAGAGGACAGGTTTCAAAGGTGTTCTTTATTTCTATTATAGTGTCCTTGATTTCCATTTGACTCTCTCCTGGAGTTTCTAACACTTTTTGTACATTACCATCTGATTTTGCATGTTGCTTTTCTTCCATTAAGCTCTTAAGAAGTTAATCATAGTTGATTTAAATTCCCTGACTGATAACTTCAAGACCTGTGTCATGTCTGAATATGGTACAAATATGTACTTTGACTTTAGACAGACTACCTTTTCCTACCTTTTATCATACCTTATAATTGTTTATTGAAAACTGGACACAGTATCTCCAGTAACAGGATTCAAGGTAGACAGGCTTCAGTGTGATGTGTTATGTCAGGAGCTGGGCTGCATTCAGAGCTTCCATTTCCTCTGGTGCCCTTGTTCTGTTCTGCTTTGTTTTTCTAAGAACTTCCTCTACAATAGAGTCTGATTCTTGCGCTTTTCACAGGCGTGACTCACTGTTATACAAGAACCTTGTAGACTTGGAGAAGCATTCTCTAATTTTATAATCAAGTCTCAGCCTATACTGAAGTCTTAGCCTGTTATAACAAAGTCTGAGCCTGCGTTCCTGTGTCTGGCCTTCATGCATGTTCCTTAGCTCTTTTTTGAGTCCTTAGGTGAAATCAACATGTTCTCAAGGACTAGAGGTAGGTAATTACCCTGATGAGTATGGCAGATGAGGCTCTGAGTGTTTATGGTTACATTTTACTGTAACCATATTTCATTGTTTTTATGTTCCTTCCTCCACACTTGGGGATTTTTCTCAGTTCTTCACCATGAGAACCTGGTCGAGTTCCTAGAGGCAAAACCCACCACAGTGTGGGGACCACCAAAGACTAGGTTCCCAGAAGTTTGGAACATGTGCTAGTTTACAATCAGCCTCCAACAATTCATCAAAATGACCACTGAAATATTCCTTCCCCTTCATGGCTCCAGCAACTTATTTTCCAGGTGAGCTGATCTTGGATGTGACTCTCTATTTATCTTTTTCTGAAGATTTTGGGGTAGTAATTGGCTGTGCAACCTCAAATCTTCCATGGATCTAAGGAAACTCACAGATTTTCAGTCGATTTGGCTTTTTCTTATGAAAATGGGAGTGTTAGTTCCAAGTTCTTTATATGTCAGAGGTGAAATCAAAGGAGGCATGCCTTCAGGTTAATCCACGACAATCTGGAAGTGCTTTGTGGGGTTCCTGGAAGACATCTGGAAATGCTTGGCCTCACTTGGGAGTGAGAAAGCTGGTTCAGATAATTTAGGCAGCATCAAACATTTGTCTTCTTACTTACTCTTTTGGGATAAGCAAATCCATACCTGAGGAGTCAACGTGGACATGAGGTACTGATGACCTGGGTACTAAAGAGCTCCAGAGAATGAGAATCTGCACCCAAGGTCAAGAGGGATTGGGTTTAGACCCAGGAATAATTACTGTTAAAGCAAGAGAAAGCTTAGGGAGGGAGAACATGTTAAATACAGAGAAATCAAATGATTCAGGTTCAGAAAACTGCCCTTGGGTTTAAATAAGCCTTTACATTCCAGTAGTGGTTTTATTTTATCAAAATATCCAGTATGATAAATATGTTAGTTTGGCAAGTGTTTGAGGAATAATGACATGAAAGTCTCCCAAACTATAGGAAAGTGATATTTAAAGCCTAACTTAACTTGGTAATAACTCATTTTACAATGCAAATATGACCAGGCAGGAAAGGATAATTATGGAGCTGTGCATTGGAGATGGAGAGATACCCTGGTCCATGGCAGGCATTTCAGGAGTACTCATAAATATCAATACACTTACACAAAGCACATGCAAGTATATACATATATATACCCATATCTAAAATTTGCTATGTCCAGAAAGTATTCAGCCATGCATTATGAGAAATAGAGACATTTACTGAAGAAAATACAAGATACAAGAAACATTGTGCATAGGACAATGATGCCTCAGTCCCCTTCAAAGTAGGCACCTGGTGACCTCACACAGTTGTCCCAATAGCCATCAGTTGCCCCGTCATATTTTCCTGAATCTCACTGATGGTCTGAAATTTCTTCTCTTTCAAAGGTGATTTTAGTTTTGGGAAAAGCCAGAAGTCACAGGGTATCAAATCTGGGCTGTGTCAACCGAGTGATCTGATGTTTCACCAAAATACTCTGCAAGAGACGAGACACGATAAATGAGCAGGCACTTTGTCGTGATGAAGCTATCAACCACCAGTTGCCCATAGCCGCAGCTTTCTTAATTATCCAAATAGTTTCTGCAGAGGAATGTTCAAGCTTAATGCAAAATTTGATGCAGATTCGTTGCTCTAATAGCTCAGTAATTTTGAATACAATGCCCACATGCTACTCAATGGTATCTACCACCCCTACTGACTAGTACAGTGAAGTTGTCTTTGTTCATGCATGTGCATTCCAGTCCCCTCTCCTTGGCTGCCAGGTTACATTGATGTTGCACAAACTGTTCTTGTTATATTAACAACACTTAGAGTTCTTCCCAGCAGACCTTGTGTGTGTGTACATATATACACACAGCTATATATATGCAAACTGTTTTGCAATAGACAGAAATAAAGTTTTAATTTGAGTAAGAATGTGGTTTGACATACTATAAGAGAAGACATGCAAAGACAAAACTGAATAAAAAAGATGGAGAATAAATGGGGAATTTTTCTTAAAAATTGAGTAAGTAAAGACTGATTCTCCTCAGACATTTGCAGGAGTCATTAGGTAAAAATCGCTCCTCTCCTTGTCTCTTCCTCGATATTTCCATGTTAGGAATATTCAAAGGAAGATAAAGGACCTGCAAATTGATTATCTACAACAGTTTGGATCCATTTGTGAACATTTTCCTGTTGTGACATCTTCCTGGGTTTTTACCAAAAAATTCAAGCTATTATTAAAGTGGAAATAGCCAAGAATAAATGCTGAGCTGCCCATTGAATGAAAAAGCAACTTAAATGTCTCCAAAATTTTGAGATGTTGATATGCCTGACATGGATTTAATACAGATTTAGAAGTCTCTCTGCTTTAAAACAAATGTGAAGACAGTACTATTAGTTATAAAATTATAAAATTAATAAACAGAGAGCCCAGCATGCATGTTTGAACATGCAGGTAATATCTATTGTATCATCTTCTTTTTCTACTTTCAAACATGCAAGTCCAGTGTAACCTACAAGAGCATTTTATATTTACACATCATTCAATGGAAAAACTGAGCTAGGACATATACAGAAGTGGTACAAGTTTATGGTCAAAGCATAGCTTCTATTCTTTTATTGGGTTTAAATAATTCAAATATGACCTTTCAGTGCTGGGACAAATGAGGACCATGCATGATCACATGATGGAATCAGTAAGTCAGCGTGAAATTACTGTTTTCTGCTTATCCCCCAAATACTCATTCACAGCTCCAGTAAGATATTGAGACTTCCACTGTTCCTGTTACAAAGTTTAAAAAGATTAAAAATTATAAATCTTTTGCATATCCTATTGCAACCAATAAGACCTGAAATGTTATAAATCCGCCTGTTGTCTCAGGAAATAGTGGCTTGTTCCTAAAACTTTCATTCAGTTGAGGTTTGCCTGCCTTTTATGGCAGAGTTCAGACTTTAGTAATCTTACTGAAGACATGGCTTGTCCACAGTTACTCAACAATTGGGAGGTGTATTTTCCCCAGAGGTCTGAACGATAAAAAATTTCCTCTTGCCTAAAGAGTGCCTTATTCCAAATAGTGAAGAGAGTACTGAATAATTTAATTTCAAATAAAATGGAATGTAAACAAATTTATGACTCATAATTTCAGAGTGTAGTTTTGCCTCTAGTGGTCCAGATTATTTTATTATCAGTATATTTATAATTATGTTCTACTGTCCCTTTTTCTAGGGAAAGAAAACTACTTGAATGTGGCTCCCAGTAAATTATGTGACTATCCCTTCAAGCCATCTGGAAGAAAGATTGTGTGTATCACAGAAGATCACAGCGGAGAGAGCAAAGTGTTACCTAAGCAACTAGGCTTTACAAGATGGAGGATTTAGTGCCAAGATAGCTAGCCTGGGGACATGGCGAGGGAGCTATTAAAATCAGCTCAAGGGTAGCAGGAGGATTCTAAAGAGGGTGCATTGTCCAAAAGGAGGGCTGAAGGCAGGTGGGTTTACATTGTGCCTGGTGGCAGCAATTACTGAATGGCAGCCTAGAGCGAGCCAGGGGCATCCATCAAAGCCACAGCCATTCACTTCCTGAAACAAGTTGTAATGTCTGTTTATCATAGAGTTTAATTCCCCAATGAAGGAAACAAAGGCAAGTATCAAAATAGAGCAAAATTTTTTTGACACTAGGAAGTGAAGCAAGGGACTAACCTCTTCTCAATCCCATCTTTGTTAAAATAAACTCTCGCCTTAGCAGCTTATTCCAGATGTCAGTCAAGCCTACACATTAGCACGAAACAGTGTGCTGTGACTAAATCTACAAAAGAAACAGTAGGGCGTAAATGGAGCAGTGATTCCTGGTGACTTTCCCAGTAAAATCGCAAGGGACACATTTGGTAAAGTTTAATCAATCTGCAGGGTTGGGTGGCACTTTGTTTGGTTGGCCTGTTTGTTGTAATTAGTAGACACTATGATATCTGCACGTGTGAGGGAATGAATGCTGGTTTCATCTGAAAGCTAATAGTTATTTAGCAAAGAGTACCAGATACACTTCATTTTTTAAATTACATTTTTTGAGGTAACACTGGTTAATGACATTATATAAACTTCAAGTGTAAAACGTTATAATTCAGTATCAGTATAATTTACTTCAGTTTTGCTACCAAAAGTCTGTCTTTCCTTCAGTTACCTTGTATTTGAGCCACTTTATTCAACTCACTCTTCCTCCATCCACCTTCCCCACTGGTAACCATCATTCTATTGTCATTATCTATGAGTGTACTTGTGTTTTGTTAATTTTTGTGGGTTTTTTGTTTTATATTTAACAGATAAGTGAAATCATAAAAATTTTTCCTTTTGTGTCTGACATTTCGCTTGGCATAATATCCTCAAAATTTATCCATATTGTAATAGAAGACAATATTTCATCTTTTTTATGGCTGAGTAGTATTTTATTATATGTATATAATACACCTTTTTTATCCATTCATCTATTACAGACACTTAGGTTGTTTCCATATCTTGACTATTGTGAACTATTGATGAAAACATAAATAACTGGATGAAAAACAAGAATTAAAAAAAATAACCCACCCATGAAACAACTTTACTAAATAACGATGGAATACTAACCACGCACCACGAATTCTACTGTCCCGGTATAAGCTAATAGCTTCTCCGGTAAAATCTGTGACTTAGGCACGCAGGCTGCATCTACTGATTCTCTGCAAGCTTACTCAACTCCACACATCTGCACGACAGGGAGTTTGGTTCTTAATTATATGCCCGTACGATCAGGATTCAGCCTTCAGAAGCGTTTAAACGCGATCTTCTCAGTGTTAAAAGCTTCTTTTCTCTCAATAAAGCTAAGGTAAGCAGCAGAACCAAGAACTCTAAGGCAGTTAGTTGCACTTGACAGCGATCTTGCTACTGAGTGCATCTGATATGATAATGTTAACAGAGAAAGCCGAGCTTGTCATTTACATTTTTTTTTTGGAAGGTAGAAAAGTTATCAGTCTTTGCCCCAATATTTCTACTTGGCCATAACTTTGTGTTAGAATCCTGTTATATAAATATAATTAACATCTAGAAAGGGTATTTGAGGTGGGTTATATTTCAAAAGAGAAAAACAGCTATGAAAAGATAATGGGCCTTCAAACTATTTAGCAAATATTTTATTATGTTCACATAAAATTCTCATTTTGAAGTAGTTTAAATCTCAGGGTAGATTTTCTTTGGTAGAAAATTTTTAATTGGTGTGAAAATAGTCTTTCCTCATACTATTTTTTCTAAATAATTGGAGAGTGCTCAAGGACCATCATTAAATATTAAAGGGTGAGGGGAACCATATGGTCACCTCTGAGGGATTTCAAGATCTTGATGGCACTCCATCTGCACCAGTAACAATTTAGTCATTACATCAAGGACATGGAAAGATTCAGAAGTGGACTTATGTGACAGAAAGCTCATGTCTGATGTGGCAAAATGCCATGCACACTATGGCTTTCTCCCGATGGCTTTCTCTCAGCTGAGTGCCCTTGGGCCTAGCTAAGCTTGTTAGACATATTGTTACTGCAAGTCAGAAATCTACCCAGTGCTGCATGTCTTGTTTTGTTTTTGAAAAGTGATTCTCTGTTTGCGAAATGATGTAATCTGATTTGCAAAGCAGACATTAAGAAAGTGTTTGCTCTTGAAAGGCATGGGGCATCCTGTTTCAACAAAATTCAGTAGTTACACAAAGCTTTCTTTTGGATACTGAGATGGAAAGGTGTTCATGGCTTACCTGTATTTTATTATCACTGTTAAACTACATTGCCAACTACTACCCTCTGAATTAAGGGAATTATACTCAGGAATGAACAAAGAAGTCTGCTGTTTATATCTCCTTCTACACATTAACGCCCCTTTTGCTTACTCCCTAACTCAGAATCTCATTAAACCATGCTGTTCAAATGCACCTGAACTTTGCATCTTTAGTCCAGTGAGTCTCGTGAGTGGTGGTAATGATAATAATTACACTCGCTTCTTAGACATTTCAACTTTGTGCATGCTTATCTCCTTAGATAAATATTTCTCTAATCGTCCATCTATTTTACTCCCAAGTGTGGTACTGAATAATACAGTATTTCTGACTTTGTAATTAAATGTCATGGCTCAGAAGAGTAGCAACTAACAACATTACAGAGCTAGCAAGTGGCACATCACAAATCAAATCCCACAAATACCCAAACCCAAATGTTGAGTTTTTTTTTTTATTGCATCATTACATATGTAATGAAGCCTGAGTAGAAATAAATACATTTTAAAATTTTCACTTAGGCTTTTCTAGGGCATGCCATTAAGGTAATTAATAAGAGACTTTATAGGTATCAACACCTAAACATTTATTTTTAGATTTAACATGTAAACATGTCCCAATAATGATTAAAAGGGAGAATGAGCATCTACATCAACCTGCCTTAAATTACTATGAATTATCTTCTAATTATTGATTCTTTTGTGCTTTTGATTATAAATACAAATTTATAAGTTGTATATATTGGAATTCCTCAAAGTAAAAAAGATATTATGTTAGGTAGTAATCTTTAAAAATGCTGGAGTTTTCAATCCTTGATAAACAAGTTTTATTAATATTGCCTTGAATTCTAAAATGGCTACTTAGCTTTTAGAATGGTAACTATAGGAGTGTAGACTTGACAGGGTCCATGGAAATGAAAGAGTTGACCACGGCTCCAGCAGTCAGCACAGAGTGAAAGCCAGAGCCCAGGTTTCCAGACTCCTAGTTTGCATCTTTCTGCTCTGCTTCATCCCCTGCATCCTGAGAATGATGGTAGCTCCTTTTCTTCCATTTTCTCTTGATTAAGGCCTTAGGGTAAACAAGCAAGTGGACACATGACATCAAAAAATTTCCCTTAGTTTAAAATACTTTCATATACTTAAATCAGTTTATACAGGAATTACATATATATTTTGTTTGTTTACAAATAATGCCATAATATTACAAATACATGAATAACAAGTACATTCTCTTTGCAAATGAAAAAAATTAATGAGTGGTTGTAAGGAAAGCCCAACATGCGATGGATGTGAGTCCAAACAGGCCTGGGGGAAGCACCATGTGCCATGTGAACACTGTCTACTCTTTTTGTTACAATTGATAATACATTTTTAAAAGCCTATATTTCTATATCATGTAAAATGGTAAAAGTAAGTCAATCGATGTAGCTTGGCTATATTTATTCAACAGAATGTGATTACTTATGCTACTAGAAAAAAATAGATATTAAAATGCAAGAGAAGGTAATATGAGTTCTGTCCAGAAAAAGTCCAGCCATTGTTAGTATAATGAGAACGGTTTGTGAGACATTGATGTAACCTGGCAGCCAATGAGAGAGGACTGGAGTACATATGTGTGAACAATGACAGCTTCACTGTATTAGTCAGTGGGTCCGGTAGACAGCATTTAGTGAGCATGTGTATTGTGTGGCCTTTGCATTCAAAATGAGTGAGCAAAGCAACGAATCTGCGTCAAATTTTGCATTAAGCTTGAACATTCTTCTATGGAAACTAGTCAGATGATTCAGATGATTCAGATGGCTGCAGCTCTGGGCAGCTGGTGGTTGGCAGTTTCATTGCAACAGCATGCCTGCACATGCATCATGCTTCATGCAGAGTGTTCTAGCAAAACATCAAATCCCCTAGGTGATTCAGCCCCCCTACAGCCCATATTTGTGGCCCTGTGACTTCTGGCTTTTCTCAAAACTAAAACCACCTTTGAAAAGGAAGATATTTCAGACTGTCGATGAGATTCAGGAAAATATGATAGGGCAGCTGATGGCCATTGGCAGAACTGTGTGTGCCTACTTTGAAGGGGACTATGGGGTCATTGTCCTATGTACAATGTTTCTTTATCTTGTATCTTCTTTAATATATGTCTACATTTTTTGTATTATGTGGCTGAATACCTACTGGTTAGACCTCATATATCAGCAAAGTTTACATAAAATTTGAATACATGAAAGCATATTTTTCAGAGTCTCTTTGTGGATTCAACTAATTTTTGTTTTTGTTTTTTGATAAAACAAAATAATAATTCTAATAAAGGCAGTGAAGTGATTATAACTCAGCAGAGAGCTGATAATAGCCAGTGAATCATAAAATCACAATTTCTCTCAGACTCAAGTAAGGGTTACACACTTTAGTGGTCCCTGCACTCAACTCACAAGACAAGAGTACCTCAGAGTTAGAGGAATGTGTCTAGGTAGAGAACATATCCTTTCCTAGAGCCCTATGCTATGGGCTCCCCTTCATTTCATTTCTCAGCTGCTTCATCAATGTTACCTAATTTGCTGGTGTGAGCTGTGTATTGCACAGCTCACAGTATTGCATTATAATCTTTTTTTCTATAAGATCTGTAGTGCTGTCTCCTCTTCCACTCTTGAGTTGTATTCTGTTTTGGGGTGGGGTTTTTTTGGTTAGTCAACTTAATATTTGTCCACTTTCATGGTCTTTTTAAAGAATTAACTTTTGCTTTCATTGTTTTTTTAACCATTTTTATATTCTCTATTTCATTTATTTCAGATTCCATGTTAATTATTTCCTTATTTATGCTAGCTTTGGGTTTAATTTGTGTGTTTTTTTTTAGATTCTTAAGGTAGATGTTTAGGTTATTTGATATCTTTCTATTTTTAAATACTCACATTTATAGCCATACACCTCCCTCTGGCTGCTGCTATAGCTGCATTCCATAAATTGTGGTGTGTTTTGCTTTTCTCATTCTTCTGAAAGGATACTTTTAAAAATTAGAATCTTGTATTTTTAGACATTCTTAGAAATACGCACTTCTTTAGATTTCACTAAGTAGAAAACATATTTGTCGTTTAATGTCATGAGGAAGTTGCTCATCAGTTTGTTAGTTGCCATCTGATATTTTACAAAATAATCTCCACATTTAAGGAATTATAATCAAGATTGTTTCACTACTCAAGACTTGTTTTGCCATTTCTTGAGGAACTCTCTGTCTCACGGTGCATGCATATTTATTATTTCTTATTGAGTGTGCATATAGTCGTGTGTTTGTGTTATCATTTTAAAAACAGTCCTTTACATTCAGGGAAGTTCTAAGACTTCCGGAAAATCTGGAAAGGACTCCTGAGAGAGAACTGGAGAGTTTACTTCTCACAATGAAGGTTAATCCATACATTCTGTTTGTTCTGATGGAACCGCACCGCCTATGCTTTTTTGTTTCCTATTAAATATGGCTTTGCAGACTGTAGAGATACAGGTGATGGTCCTATTACACCCTCATCTTTAAAATGCACAAATCGCCTTCATGTACTACATAATTTGTTCTGTGTTATACTGAAAACACAATAAAAACCGAGACAAATTCCAACTTTCCTCTCCAGGAAGGCCCAGCCAGCTCTTTGACAAAGGAAAGTTTGTGCGGTGACAACTTTTGCAGAGATTATGTCAACACTGAAGGGGGACTTTCAGCGAAGGTCCCAAATGTGAATGCATTCGTGAGGAAATAAGGGGAATCTCTAGCACAAAATGCATATGTTAGAAAAGAGGAAATGTTTCAAATCAACAACCCGACCTCCTACCTTTGCGAAAACTAGAAAAAGAGTAAGCTACATTCAAGGCAACCGAAGAAAATAAATAATAATGTTACAGTAAAACTATATGAAATGGAGATTAGAAAAGTGATAGAAGAAAAATCAATGAAACTGTAGTATGTTCTTTGAAAGGTCGATATCATGGAGCTACCAAGCTGCCCATTGATTGCTTTCCTCCAGGATCTCCCATTGTCTCAACAATGTTCTGAGACATGGAGGTCTCTCTATTCCATTGCAAACAGTCAGTCTCTCCAAGTAGAACAGTAGAGCCTCTACGTCTGGAGGTCTGCCTTTCCCACCAGCAGAACCTCAGCTCCACGGCACCAGAGCTGCTGGGGGGATGGTACTCCTCCGTCCCCTTGTCTCTCCTGATGTGGGACTTCGCTCTATGAGCAAGCCATTAAAATCCATGTATAGGTTTTTGTTTTTCCAAGATAAGTGCCCCAAAGTGCAATTACTGGGTCCTGTAATAATTTCATGTGTAGTATTTTTAAGAAAATGCCAAGCTGTTTCTCAAAGTGGCTGTGCCCTTTTACATTCCCACCAGCAATGTATGAGTGATTAAATTTCTTCTTATACTTTTCTGTATATTGTGTTGCTACTATTTTTAACAAAATTTACTTATTCTGATAATGATGGGAGACACCCATTCTGTCTTCCCTGGAGTGACAGACTATCACTATCACTTTTTGTGTACGATTACACTAAATACCATTTAGTAAGCAACTACATGCTACCATAATGAAAGAGTAAACCTATAAGGAGAATTTATTTGTTAAACAAATACTGATCAGGATTCTGCTTTGCACCTGGCAGTGCCCTGCTCTGGGGGGCACAGCAGTGAACAGAATAGATGCAATGCTGCCCTTACCTGCACACCCTGGCCTGGGCCTGGGGGAGACAAGGACCCTGGGCAGGAAGTTAGAATACCAGCTGGTTTAGGATAGTACAGGGTGACTTTGAGTGGAGCACTTTTTTTAAGCCACACTTTTTACGGACTTGAAGGAAGGTACCATCTATACTGTAACCTGAAAACTGAGTCATGGTCACTGGAAAAAGACTGGGTTTTGAATGAGAAGAAAAATCGATTCCTACAGGGAGAAGTGAAGATTCTAAAGTCCTCGAATGAGAGAAAAATTACTAGTAAAGTTTAGCTTACTGACTTTTGTCATTTTAACATCAAAGTTATAACCTCAAAAAAGAAAGCACCCAAAAACATAAATATCCAGAATACATCATATAATGTGACACAGTCATAAAACATCTTTTAGAAGGCAGAAATATATAGAAATTAAAGAGATATTTATTTCCCATTGAATAATATTTAGATTATTTTATGAATAAAAATAAAGAAGTAACTTTGTAGATATTAGGTAATAAAATTCATGTTCTGAATGGTCTTAACCATATAGATTTAAAATGTACATTTTAAACCTAATATTTTAATATAAGTACATTTTATTTATTTTGCATGCATTTATGAAGGATGAAATTCCTCTGGAAATATTATTCTTATTTCATGATATTTAAAATTTTAGATTTTTGAGATGACTAGGTATTGGTTTGAATTCAACATGATCTGTCATTTTATATCAATTGTGGAGGGAAACTCTGCTTATATTTTTTCTTATTTTAAACAAAACCAAAACAATAAAATCATTCTTGAGATTCTGAATATGATGACAGCATGCATTTCTTCAAAAACAAAGCAGGGAATTTGCTTCAAACGGATACACTTAATATTCCAAGTTGTTAAAAACAGCACACGTGTCAAAAATTTAGCAAAGAGTTAGACAATAAATGTCAATGCATTTTTATTTTTTCTCTATCTGCATTTAAAGTTTTAATCTCAAGTCTAAAACTGTTCTGCAATCAATTAACTCTGAATGCTTTTATATCACTTCCAACTACAACATGAGTTCAGAAAAAATGTTGACAGCCAATAGCGTATGTGATGACATGTGCCCTGTCTTACTCTCCCTTAGTACACTCCATGGAAATCATAGGGTCCTTGGTTCCTGGAATAACATGGAGCAAACATATTCAGAAGTGCAAGTGGGATGTTCTCCCCTGGCCCAGCATAGCTGTTCAATTTGTGCTACAGTGCTGTGGTGGCCCTTGAAAGCTACTACAGACACCCATGGGCAATGCGGACCTCTTGATTCAGGACAGTCTGTGGCTGAATGCATTTGGGCCCTTTTCCTCTGGGATGGAAATAGTGTCCCTGAGGTCACCACAATAATGAAAAAATCTCCTGAATTTTCAGCTAATAGATGTTTTTCTAAGTGCAAGTTCATAGTTATTAATTAGTTAAACATTTACACAGCAATCACATTTTCCAAGTGGACTGGTTATGTCATAGTATAGTAACATTAATAGGTTTGTAAATATTAACTTCTAATCTGGAGTAAGTAAGTCTGCCCCCAGCAATAACATTTCTGATTTAAATGAGGATATGTGCTATTACTCTTCAGCCCGAGGCCTAAGGATTCAACCAGTGATCATGGCACGTTCATGTCCTTGAATGTGCCCCATATGTCATGATGTCTTTCTGGGAACTTGCCTTTCTTTCTCTTTAGTGAAGTGCACTGGCTTGATTTCTAGCAATATCTTTAAGTAGGTCATTAAGAAAAACATTCATAGGAATCAGAGGTCAGTTCTGGGCCTTTCCCCTTCCACTTAAATTAGAAAGAGAAACAGGTCTGAAATTTATCTACTGTGATGTGACATTTGCTTTTAAGATATTCAGTACACTTTTCAAAATTACAGTTACCAACACAAACACAATGTATTACGTTCTGAGTATACTTGATGTTTCAGAATTACATGCTGGCTACTTAATTTTGTTTATTCTGTGTTTTGAAGTGAAACGATACATTTGAAGAGTTTTTGTGGTTGTTGTTGTTATTTCTCTCAAGATATGTTAACTTAAAATTTCAGGATCCCACACATCTGGGAAGGTTTT
Source organism: Carollia perspicillata (assembly GCA_004027735.1). Taxonomy (NCBI): domain Eukaryota; kingdom Metazoa; phylum Chordata; class Mammalia; order Chiroptera; family Phyllostomidae; genus Carollia; species Carollia perspicillata. The sequence goes on from PVKM010027851.1 coordinate 13,670, forward strand.
ATGTAGCTTTGTTTTTTGTGACCTGAGGTATTGTGCCACTCTGAACTTATTGTTGAAATTCTTATTATGAATACTTCCTTCAAGTTTTCCTTGTTTGACAGTGATTAATACACACCTCTGCCTGTCATCAACAGCTGCGTCTAAATCATCAGGGTTACCATCAGGAAATCTGTCTGCTCACCGAGCCCCCGTTGATGGGCCCATCAGGTCGTTTTACCCCACATTTCTCTATCTGGCTTTGGAGAGGAATGTTATGGAGAGGGATTTGGAAATTACACACTGTTTATTTATCCAACTAATTCTTTGGCAAACTTACATTCAATTAATAAAGTCCAAGTGCTAAATTAATAGTTACAAAAGCAATTGGCTTTGGATAGTTTATAGAAATAGAGTAGGAACAAGTTTGCTGGTGAGCCTGGAATTTATATTTTTAACAATAGCTCGGTTGTCCACAGAAGTTGAACTCACGTGGCAGTAAACAGTACTTCTTAGTGTGATCCTTAGCCCCAATAATTTATACCACATACAGGCAAAGAGCAGGCATGCAGTAAGTGATGCAGTCTAAAGTGGTGCATTTAAAGCAAAGCGAGCAGCCCTGGCTGATGTGGCTCAGTTGATTGGAGCACAGACCCATAACAGAAAGGTTGCAGGTTCAATTCCTAGTCAGGGCACATACTTAAATCGTGGGTTTCATACCTAGGCCGTGACCTCCAATTCCAGATGTGTACAACCCCCTGTCTGGGTATTTATGGGAGGCAACCAATGATGCTTCTCTTTCACATTGATGTTTCTCTTTCTCCCTTCCTCTCTCTCTGGAAGCAATGAAAAAAGTGTCCTCAGGTAAGCATAAAAAAATGTCATACAAGTTATTTTTATGAAGTATGTTAGTATAAGAATGGATAGAGAAGACTATAACTTTTAGGGAAGAATACTAGTCCAGAAGGGATGAAAATGTGGATACACTAAATAAGGGTTTAACTGTTTATTAATGGCAAGATGACAATAATGGATTATTTAGAAAAGTTGTTTGGATGTTTACAGTGATTTAAAAGATTGTGTAATATTTTATAGTGTCTTCATAAGAGCACTAAATAAGTCATCTGTCTGTCTACAAATTATCTATCTATTTATCTATTTTGTAGTCACCTCTGGTTAAAATGTGGGTTAGACATTGAGATAGATAATTTCATACATATAATAAGTGGGTTCAGTTTTATTATTGACATAATGAGGTTTTTATGGGAGAAAAAGGCAAGATAGGCTCTCAAGTCAGTCCTAAAATAGCTTTAGGGAGCCAGGAGGAGAAACCTGCGTGGCTTTGTTTACGGTTAGGGAGTAGAGCCAGACTGAGGGTTTCTGCCTGAGAGCTTGGCTTGTTTGTATGGTTTGAAGTTCTTACTCATACAAGCAGAGAGAGCACCTGAGCATTTTCAGTAACTTCACCAGAATAAAGATGGAAAGAGAGAAGGGTGGAGGTGCAAGGCTGCCAGTAGTCAAACATCTAAAGTGGAGACAGACTCTTCATTGCATTCCCTTAATGGTGTTCAAGTGAGTCATAATTGACCTTCCACAATTTTTTGAGGGTCTTGTCCTATTTCTTGAGTTAACTAGAAATGCCTCACGATTATTAAACCCCACTTGGAATTCTGTGTTTCTAAACACCTCTACAATTTGGACTACATGTTTCCAATAGGAAACCAAAGACTTGAAAAGTTGGTCTGTGCAACTTCAGACCCAGTTTCTGGCATGGTCATCAGGATGCCTGCCACAATGGAGAAAATAAGTCTGTGTTCTTAGAGAAACTTTAAGACTGAGAAAGAAACTGAGTAAATTTTAAAACTTTAATTAAAACAGATCAACTTTAAATACTTTGACCTTTGTTTTGTCAAAATAGTTACACATAATTAATTGGAGGAAGATAATGACAACATTCTAAAATGTGATAACGGTGGGTTTAATTCTAATGGGAAGAGGTAGACTAGAAGATAGTCAGAGTTTTCACCTTTCAAGAAATAGTGCCATAAGAGAAAATATCCAAAAAAAATTAACTCAGGTAAATAATAATAGCAACATAAACAGCAGAGCAGACTTATATTATAAGCAAAACCAACACAGCCCAACAACTAATTGAACTTCAAAATAGCAATAGTAATACATTTTTACAGCAAAGTTCACAATTGGAAGGTAGATGGATCTCTGAAAAACTAAATAAAACCCCTAACTCTTCCTAAAATTCTATGATTTATGGTGATATTCAGAGCAGAAATATATAAATTTGAAGGCATACTATAGAAATAGTAGAAAGATATGTTGGAAAATAATATGTGTTAATTAGATATGGTTCACATTTTTTAATTAAAAACATTTGATCATGAAACTGATATTTTACTTGTGGAAAATGAATAGTATATGGTGGACTCAAATTTACAACCTGTGGTCTCCAAAATATCCCTCTGACTGTTTTTGGAGAATGTAATGGAAAAGGGCTAGAAGAGTCCTAATTAAGACAGACACTAATTGGATTTTAAACTTTAGTGTCCCAGTGGTGTAGTAAATGAAAATGGTCAAATTAGCCTTCAAGTATTTTCATTTAATTATTTAGCCACAAATGGTCTCCACAAAGTTCAGCCTGAGAAGAACAGTTATGTGATTTCCAAACACAAAACATCTACCACTGGTTTTGTGATAGTAGAGGCACTGTTTGTTCAACTCCTGGCTCGGAAAGTTCCACTTCTAGATATTGGACACGTTGATCAAATGACACCATGTTTCAGGGTCTGAGCCTAATTCTGAACCATGGAGTAGAGCCAAACAACCCACGAGTGAAAAAGAAACTACGTGGGACAACACTGAGTCTTCTATTTTTAATTACATATTAAATGTGGTTTTCCCAGACACTTTCTCAGTAAACCCACCATAATTTGGGCAAGACTGTTGCCAAACAAAAGCAAACAAATTGTATGAAAGTATTCTCTACTACCCTTTTACTTCTAATTTCCAACAGTATGGATTTAAGTGCTGATTGATTTATTAGATCTTTGTGCAAGACACAGAAAATCAATGCGAGAAAAATAAATGCAAAATATAAGTGGCCACAAAAGAGCTTATGTGTATCTAAAACTATTCTAGAGGGGAGTTTGAATATGATTTTATCTCAAAAGTAAAATGCTGTTTTGTTCCAAGCTTCTATAAGCTTTGTCTTTATCATAATACTTAATGAAAGAGAAGAAAGTAAAACAGTAAAATTGATTTTAACAAAGAAAACTCTCGAAGAGTAAAAACTATGTAATATGGTTCATTTGAAAATGTCAAACAGCCATTTATTTTTAAGATAACCATTGCAGTTTGAGATAAATATAGATTCATATGCATTTTGAAGAAATAATGCAGAGAAACCCTATGTACTCCTTACCTAGTTTCCTCCTATAGCAGCGTCTGCAAAAGTATAATAAATATCACAACCAGAATATCAACATTAATAGTCACAATGCAGAACACATCAATCATCACGATAATCACCTGTCTGTTTACAGCCATAACCCTTCCTCCCTAGTCCCTACATCTTCCTTAACCATTATCAACAACTAACCTATTCCCTCTGTCTATAAGTTTCCTAGTTCAAGAACATGATAAAAGGGAATCATACAGTATGTAACCTCTGGGAATTGTCATTTTTCAATGAGGAGAATTCTCTGGAGGTCCAGCCACGTTGTTGTGTACGTCTCTACAGGTAAAGTGCCATCTCTCTTAGTGTTTTCAAGATTTATGTTTTGCCTGTAGTTTTCATGTGTTTAATCATAGTATGTCTTAGCATAAATTATTTTAGGTTTATCATATTTGTAATTCATGTGGCTTCTTAAACCTGTAGGTTTGTGTCTCTTCCCAAATGTAGGAAGTTTTAGCATGTTTTTTCTTCAAGAGGTCTCTGATGACACAAATGTCATGTCCTTTGTTGCAGACCTACTGTTTCCTGAGGCATTATTCTAATTTTCCATGCTTCTCTTCTCTGTGTTGTGTAGTTTGGGTATGATAAGAGCTTATGATAAGCTCACAATTGCAGAGCTTGAAAAAATTTTATCTCATATTGGGATTTTGAACCTGGCCTTTTTTGGGGAGAAAATGCCTCCTCTAAAATTCAAAGTAAATTCTGTGTCTGGTGTGTTTGTTTTCTGGGGAAATATCCCCAGAAATATCCATAAAGCTTACTTCTTTCTAAAAATGGTCCCTACCACTCCCATGCCTGTATCCCAAGCTACTCTCAGAACTGATGATGTCCTCCGAGCTTTATTCTTTAATGGCACTCCCTTTGTTCCTGTCCTTGTCCGTCACTCCTTGCCTATGGAGAATGACTTTTTGAAAAAGCGCAGGACATGTAATATGTGTTGCCACTTCAAGTTGGATGACTGGGATGAGTGTTGCTAATCATGAGTGAGATCTGCACTTAAGAACAAAGAATCATCAACCTTGGACAGATGACATGTCGTGATTGTGGAGGGTGGTGTGGAGGTGAGATTGAATGGATAACAGACACCAGATATGAAATGCCCTCAGATGAGGCCAGGCTCACATCTTCTGGTTCACTTCCACAATGAGGCCCAAGCCTTGCTGAAATCCATTCAATTCCCTGAATGTATCACCCTCTTTCTTCCCACCACTGCACAGGTGACTCCATCATCTCTCACTCCCATGTGCATGTGCAGTGGGCATGTGAAAATCACAAAACAATTCTCTAGGAAAGCCTAATGCCAATAAATAAACACGAAGCACAGATAATTTTTCAGGGAAATATAATTGACCAAAAGTGAATAAATTACGAATAGAAAATCCAGATAAAATAATAACCCGATTACTATTGTATGCATTTTCTATTGCCACATAAGTAAATCAACACAAGCTTAATG
>PVKM010027852.1:0-18579 GCA_004027735.1 Carollia perspicillata
CTGTTCTGTTCCATTGGTCTATGTGCCTGTTTTTATGCCAGTACCAGGCTGTTTTGATTACAGTGGCCTTGTAATACAGTTTGGTATCAGGTATTGTGATCCCTCCTACATTGTTCTTCTTTCTCAAAATTGCAGCTGCTATTCGGGGTCGTTTATGGTTCCATATAAACTTTTGAAGTGTTTGTTCTATGTCTGTATCACTCCTCAGTTTTTCCTTCCAGTTTATCTACACAGAAATGTGAGACCACCCAGTCCTCCAGCCACTACCTTGATCCAAGTCCTCTCCACCCCAGCTGCCAGTCTCTGCCCCTCCTTCTGCTCTTGATGAATGTTTTTTCTTTAACTCCTTGGTTGTCAGACTTCCATACAGTTCCATTTTCTGTCAGTTCTGGTTGTTTTTTGTTTTTAAATTCATTGTTGTCCTTCTGTTGTATGAGGAGGCAAAGTGTATCTACTGATACCGCCATCTTGGCCAGAAATCTGACTTCTCTTTTTCTTTCTGGATGAGTCTGATTAAATGCTTATCAATTTTGCTTATCTTCTCACAAAACCAGCTATTCATTTCATTGATATTTTCTATTGTTTTTTAGTGTCCATTTCACTTATTGTCACTCTAATCTTTATCATTTCCTTTCTTCTAGTTATTTTAGACAGTGATTGTTCTTCTTTTTCTAGTCCTTTTATGTGCAAGATTAGATTTATTTGAGATATTTCGTTTTTCCTTTAGATACATATGTAATTCTCATAATATCCCTCTTAGAACTGCTTTGTATATGTTCCATAGATTTTGGGTCACTGCGTTCTCATTTTCATTTGTCCAAGGCATCTTTTGAATTATTCCTTGATCTCATTGTGAAATCATTTATTGCTTAGTAGCATGTTATTTAGCTTCCATTTTTTGTGGGGTTTTTTTTTTCAGTTTTCATCTTGTAATTGGTTCTGGTTCTATACTATGGAGATCAGAGAAGATGCTTGCTATGAAATCAACGTTCTTAATTTTTTGAGACTTGTTTTGCAGCCTAAGATGTGGACTATCCTGGAAAATGTTCCATGTGTACTTGAAAAAATATATAAATTCTGCTTCTTTGTGGTAAAATGTTCCAAAAATATTTATTGAATCTATAGGTTCTAATGTACCACTTATGACCACTGTTTACTAGTTGATTTTCTCTCTGCATAATCTATCCATTGGTGTCAATGTTTAAGTTCCCTGTTATTATTTTAATACAGTCAATATCTCCCTTTATATGTGTCAATATTTTCTTTATATATTTAGGTGCTAGCTACTATGCTTGGTGTGTAAATGTTTGCAAGAGTTATGTTCTCTTGTTGGATTTTTCCCTTTATCATTATGAAATGCCTTTTTTTGTCTCTTGTTACAGACTTTGTTTTAAAGTCTATGTTTCTGATATAAGCATCACTATACAAACTTTTTAAACTTTCCATTTGCATGCATATTGTTTTCCATTCATTTACTCTCAGTCTGTTTGTGTCTTTCGATCTGAAATTGGTCTTCTGTAGGCAGCATATGTACAGTTCTTGTTTCTTTTATCCATTTATCCACCTTATGTATTTTAATTGGAACTTTCAGTGTATTTAAATTTGAAGTAAGTTTTGATAGATATATAGTTATTGCCATGTCATTATTTTTTATTGTTTTTATAGTTCTCTGTTCCTTTCTTATTCTCTTTCACTCTTTTCTTATAGGTTGATGACTTTCTATATTGTTATGTCTGGATTCCTTTATCTTTTTTCATATGTCTTATATAGTGCTTTGGGTTGTTTTTACCATATGTTGCACATACACCAAGCTATGTTTATAGTAGCTTATTTTATTTTAAGTTGATGGTTGCTTAAGTTCTAACACATTCTAAAATAACTATAATATTTGACAAAAATTTTTGAGGCAACATTGGTTAATGAAATTATGTAGGTTTCAAGCCTATGGTTCTATAATATATCATCATATATTGCATTGTGTTTACCATTCAAAGTCAAATCATTTCCTATCAGCATATAATTAACTCCCTTTACTATACCCCCTCAATGCTCTTCATCTTTGGTAACCACCATACTGTTATCTGTGTCTATGAGTTTTGTTTTATTTGTCTTGTTTGTTCATTTGTTGCTTTTAGTTTTGTATGCCATATATGAGTAAAATATGGTACTTGAATTTTTTATCTGACTTATTTAGGTTAGTGTGATATTCTCAAGGTCCATCCATATTGTCACAAATGGTAATATTTCATCTTTTCTTATGGCTGACCTATATTCCATTGTATATATGTATTACATCTTTTTTTTTAAGTTTGACTTTTTTCAAGATTATATTTATTTATTTTTAGAGAGAGGAAGAAAAATATCAATGTGTGATTGCCTATCAAGCGCCGCATAGTAGGGACCTGGCCTGCAACCCAGGCATGTGCCCTGACTGGGAATTGAACTAGTGATCCTTTGGTTTGCAGGCCCATGCTCAATTCACTGAGCTACACCAGCCTGGGCTGTACCACATGTTCTTTATTCAATCATCTGTTGAAGGACACTTCAGTTGCTTCCATGTCTTGACTATTGTGAATAATGCTTCAGTAAACATGAGTACATATATCTTTACAAATGGATGTTTTCAAATTTGGGGGGTAGATACCCAGGAGAGGGGTTGCTGAGTCATATTGTAACTCTTTTCTTAATTTTTCGAGGAACCTCTGTACTGTTTTCTATAGTGGCTGTACCAGTTTATATTCCCATCAGCAGTGAATGAGGGTTCCTTTTTCTCCACAACCTCCCCAACATTTGTTATCACTTGTCTTATTGATAACAGCCATTCTAACATGTATGAGGTCATCTCTCATTCTAGTTTTGATTTACATTTCCCTAAAAGCTTGTGAAGGTGAGCATTTTTTTATATATCTCTTGGCCATTTTTATGACTTTTTGAAAGAAGTGTCTGCTTAGGTCCTCTGCCCATGTTTTTAAAATGGGATTGTTTGTTTTTTATGGCATTGAGTTATATGAGTATTGTTAATATATTTTGGATATTAACCCCTTGTCAGAGCTATTCTTCACAAATATCTTCTCTTATTCAGTTGGTTGTCTTTTTGTTTTATTGGCAGATTCTTTTGCTGTGCAGGATCTGTTTAGTTTGATATAGTCCCTTCGAATTTTTCTTTTGCTACCTTTGCATTTGACATCAAATTCATAAAGTATTCTCTAATACCAAGGTCCACAAGTATAATACTTAATGTTTTCTTCTATGTAATTTATTGTTTCAGGTGTTTGATTCATTTTGAGTTAATTTTTGTATATGATGTGAAAGAGCAGTCTAGTTTCATTATTTTGAATGTGGTTTTCTAATTTTCCAAGCACCACTTATTGAAGAGGCTTTCTTTTCTCCATTGTATGTTTTTGGCTCCTAAATGTTGAAAATTATTTGCTCAATTGAATGTGAGTTTATTTCTGGATTCTCAATTCTGTTTCATTGGTCTATATGTCTGATTTTCTGCCAATACAATGCTGTTTTGATTATTGTTGCTCTGTAGCATAATTTGAAGTCAAGGAGTATGGTTCTGCTGGCTTTGTTCTTTTTCCTCAGAATTGCTTTGGCTTTTGAGGTCTTTGTGGTTCCATACAAATCTGATGATTTTTTGTTCTATTTCTTTAAAAAACTGTCATTGGGGTTTTGATGAGGATTTCATTAAGTCTGTATATGTACAGGGTTCAGAGTGACATGGTCATGACAACAGTTACAATTCCTTTTTGAAAAATCCACATTTTAATTCAGTGATGCAACTTGAGGTAAAGAGAGAAATTGCACGTGAAATACAATCATTAGGTTAGTTACCCATATTAAATAATTTGTTCATTCTCTACTTGAATTGCATAGATAATCTGAAGAAAATTAGTTTAGAGTTTGGAATTATAAAAGCCTGACTCTCCTTATTCCAACATTTAAAAAACGTGGCTGTTAATACATGACATATTCTTTCAACCTATTTTGCTAACACTATTCTTTCTGCCTGGGATGTGTTTCCTACTAATTCTTATTCATCTGATAAAACTTAGTGTAGATGTCTCTTCCACGAAGTCTTTGGGAACACCTAGATGGCCTAATGGTATTTCCTTTGTATTACAGCACCATGTACATATTTCTTCCATAACACTAACTTGTATTGAATTTGTTCACAAATCTTTCTCCTGGACTAAAATATAAGGCTTATGTGACTAATTTATTTCTTTATCCTCAACATTTAGCACAGCATCTGATACAAAAAAAGTGATTAGTAAATGATTTATTTAAACTATGGAGGTTATTTGAATGTTTATTGCAATAACATTATTAAAATAAACAGATCTAATGCATCCATGTTGAGAATTCAACCAACTCTTTAATTTAAAAAACATACACACACTCAGTTTGCAGCTGCTAAATGTTTATGTGTTCATTTTGAATCAACAAAATATCAGAAAAATTTTCTCTTATCCCCAAATGTTATTTTTTTTCTTAATATCACCACCACCATCTTTTCCCTTTTTGGATGTTGCTTCTTCCTGAAACTGCAGAGTAGAAAGCTTGCCTTTTCCATCTAGGAGGCTGGCTGGGGAGGGAGCCAAGTATGTCATAGCGGGAGGGGAGGGTCTAAAGGCTTCCTAGTATTAAAAGAAGAAACCTAGACTGAGCACCAAAGCACACAGCAAAGGAGAGGGAAGAGAGCAAGAAGGCACTACACAAGCTGAGCCAAGCTTGCAGTGAGGCAGAGAGGGACTGAGGCTGTGTTTGGTAATATTCGAGTGGCTGGAGATTCAAGGTAACTACTCCATTGATCCCCTTATCATTCATTTCCAGTTCACTGCTTTTGGAATTCAGGAGCTTCTGCATTAGAGCTGGGGATACACATGTCTCTGTGTGTTCTTTCTGTGTACTGAGAGAGGACTGCATGTGAAACCTGCCTAGAGATCCAAGAGCAGGCAAGTTTTTTCCCTGAAAGGGAATTCTGAAAATTCAGAGCGTCTTTCATTTGTTTATTTTTTATTTGAATTTTTAAAGCATCTCTGTACTAGCATTGGTTTTTTATGAGCAGAGAAAAAGCCATAGATTCAAATTACTAGTAAGGGCTTGGAATGCTGCTGAGGATTTTCTCCGTTAAGTTGAACAATAAAACTACTTAATTCTTATTTAAACTTGCTTTTTCCTTTTACTTACACTTCCAGTTCAGCTGTTACCTACTTTACTTTCTTGAATCTCTTTGAAATGGAACAACATAAAATGTGGGAACCACACTTGAAAATCATATTGATGTGCTCATTTTTATAAGTGAGTATTTTTAAGACAGACTGTCCAAAAAGAGGGACTGTGAGGGAGAGGAAGAGAGAAGAGAGGAAATATTAGGACACAAAGATATCAGGTTTAATAAAATAGGAAATTGATCAGTTATAAACTGTCTGATTTCCTTAGAAAATGCTTCCATATCATTTTCGGGTATACATCAGGGGTTTTTGATATGTTTGACTTTGTTCTTCTTTTAAAAACACTGCATCTTGGTTGCAGGATTCTTTGACTACAGAAAGCAAGTGATGCACGAGCTACTTTCTCTAGTGCCTTTGAAACATTGAAATGTCAAGTTCAGCTCTTCCAGGCTTGCAACCAAATTACAGCTTGGTTGAACATTTTATCCTCTGATTTAAACTATTTACATTTCACATTGTCTCTTTTAGCTTCCTCCTTGCAGAGACTTTTATTTCTATGATTTCTTAGGGCAGGTAACCACAAGCCCTTATCAACTTGAGGTTTATGTGCAGAAGGAAAAAAAAAGAGAGACATTAAAATGTTATGTCCCAAACAAGCAATTAAAAAACTGAGGAATGGTTAGATTGAAGACTTTTTTTTTTTTTTTTTTTGCTTCCTCTTGAGCAAGCTAGCTGAACAGGAAACCCTGGCATGGGGAAGGGGGGAAGGGAGGATATCTAAAGAATTTTATGTGCAAAAGATATTTTTACATTACAAATAAATGTCCCTGTTTGGGAAATGTCTTTCCTGACTTCATTTTTCATTATTGGGAAAACTACTTCTACTTTTATTTTTTTAAATAACTTGAAATTCCTAGTTATCAGGAGTAGTCTTATGAATTACTTTCAGAGTAAAATTTCTATTTATGTTTTCAAATATGGGTGTGGTTGTACCATAGGGACGTGTGGCAGTTGAGGATCTACTGCAGTTCTAGTCCTAAATTTTCCCCTTTTGACTTCTTCCTACAGAAATAAAGGTTCTGTCTTTAGGATTTAATTAAAACTCATATTCTAATGAGAGAGGCAAAATAGACTACCTGCTTTCACCTCTCAACCTGAATGTGACACTGGGTCATAGGATTTTAAACCATCAGTTGGCTTGAGCAAATGAAGAAACTCTAAAACAAGAAAGAAAAACCTGAAGTGATAAGGTATAAACATTACACTACTATTTTTATCTGCTTAATTGTGTTATAAAATGATCTTTTTGTACAATGGAGAACAACTAACTTTGACCTTTATTATTGTTGTTAGAGGGAATATATAACAATTTTTTTTTGCGTTTAGAAATCAAAATCTAACATATCCATATTTCTTGTTTATATACTCATACATGTATTCAAAATGAATTTCTAGAAATGTATTTCTAGTTATATAATGTGGGATTATGAAAGTAATGAAATTTATATCACATTTGTTTGTTGGTGGTTTACTCATCATTCACTAATTGCTTACTGTAAGTTTACTACTTGCTAGGCTCCAGAGATTTTTAGGTAAAGATTATTATATATCTCAGAGGTTATTTGGGACAAATATATAAATAATTGTGGTGTGTTATATTATAAGTGCGCTAAGATATATTTCCAATCTGAAGCAAAAATAAAGAATATGAAGGATCTAGGTGACAGTTCAAAAGGATGTTTTATTTTATCAGAATCCTAATGGATCACTATAAGACTTCTAGCACCTCAATCAACTGGTGGATTGCAATCTTTCAATGACTGTCCCAAGATAAGCTAAGGGAGTCAATATAACCAAACATCCATTAAGCACTTCCTATATAATAGGCATCGTGTGAAGTACATTATACACATTACATATAATTTCCTCCACATCTTATGCATCTTTTGTTATATCCATTTTCTGGATAAGAAAACTGAGGCTATAGAGAATAAGTAACCTGTCCAAAGTTACCCAGCTAATAAATGGCAGAGGTGGGATTCAAACTTAGACCTTCCTAAACCACTATGTTATAGTATTTATTAAGAAACCACAGGGAGGTTGGGGCAGGAAGAGTAAAAGAGCACGGTTCAGGCAGAAAGAATCCTAAGTTAAAGCAATGTAGACGTGAAAAAGTGGATGAGTCTGGTGAACTAGATTTAGATTCAGTGGCTAAAGTTTATAGTCATTTTTGGGGTACCAACAGAAAACCCAACAACAAGGCAAAGACCAGTATGGAACTTTTCATATATTTTACTTAACATGTTTGAACTTCAGTTTCTACACTCTGAGAAACCTTTGACAGTGTTTATGTAAGGCCATAATCAGTTTTACATTTGAGAAAGATAATTCTAGTTATAGTGTGAAGGGTAGATTAGTAAGTGGAAACTAAAAACACTAATTTGTATGGATTATAATGAACTGTGCATCTGCTTATTTCTTTGGGAAATGAGGATTGCAACAGTATTTACTTAGCTGGATTGTTAGAAATATTAACTGAGTCATCACATTAAAAGAGATCCAAAAAAATTGTCACATATATGCTTCACAAATGTTAGTTACTGTTATTACTTTACCACTACTACTGTTATGATATTATGAAAAAGAATAGGAAACCAAAAGATTTATATACAAATCTACTTCTATACAGGAGGGGGAGGTTAATTTTATTTAGACTTGAATTAGTCCTTGATGTCAAGGAAATGGAATAATGCTTTCCAGAAGGGGAAAGGTATGGGCAAAGGCAACATATCATGGGCAAGCAATAATACCTACACCATTTTTGTATACATAAAGAAGTCTTGGAAGATACAATCAATTAAAAACATGGACATTGGAGTCCCACTGCTGGAGTTTGAATAACACTTCAAACATTTATTGGTTTCATGTCGGGCAAGCTATCATTTTTTTCATTGGCAAATGAAGATAATGTTTGTACCTACTTTCTGGCTAAGAACAATGTCTGTCATATAATATGTCCTATCTAATGTATTCTTATCATTAAAGAGAGAAAATAACTAGTTTATAGATAGGTTTGAGTTCCACAGTAAGGGTTTTAGATTTGATCTTTAGGCAAAATACAGTCACTGACAATTTTTAAACAGAGAAGAACGTTATGATAACAATTGATATGGTAATAGAATGTAGGATATTTTTTGGAGGTTGGGGCAGGGTGTAGGGCAGACGTGGTTAGATCTCAGGTAGAGATGGACATATTAATTCAGATGTTCAGGTCAATTAAGGCAGAGTGAAGAACAGAAGTGGCAGTCGTAATACTGTGTATGCAAGAGACATCATAAAGGAATAATTTCTATGTTAGTGAGGAATATACTTAAAGTAGATAAATAGGTCAGTAAGATGACTCTGAAGTTTCCAAATCTCCAGGTTGAACAACTGGAAAAATTGTGATATTACTGACAGGAAAAAGTCATAAAAATGTGACCTGTTTAGGCTGGAAATATAAAGGCAAAATAATTATAGTCACTCAGATTTTACAAAACACTTTCTCATACATGCATGTGGTTTGGGAAATGCTGAATTCAAGCTACTGCTGGCACACTCAGCAAGTAATTGCCAACAGCAAACAGATTTAGGAGTAGGCTAGCATTCAGTAACCATATATGTAAATGTAATTGTTGGAAAAGCTTAAGAGGATGACTTCTATGAGGGAGAGATTAGACAGCAAAAAACACAGTTCTGAGGCTTGCACAGTCACAGTTTAGGATGGTTTGAGAAGAGAAAGAAGCCGGTTAATGGATGAAATTGGAATGGACCATGAGGTAGTAAGAGGCTCAGCAAAGTCTAATATAGATAATAATGTTGACTTACACACAGATAAAGAAGAACGAGGAGCAAATAAAGGTGATGAACACACCATGTTTTATGTTGGAAACAGTGGACAGTGAGAAAGTACTAAGTTATAGTCTTACAATAGTTGCCTATTTTTTATTGTATAACTAATGTTCTCATACTGCAATGAGGTATCAATTTACACCCAGTAGAATAGCAAGAATTTAGAAATCTAGGTAATGCCAAATTATGGTGGGGATTTTAGGATTAATTAGGAATACAGACAAGGGACATTTCAGAGAGCAGTATGTCAGTACATAGTCAAATTAGCTATATGCATACAGTGTCACTCAGAAATATCATTGCTGGATATATAGCTTAAAGATGTTCTCTCAGGGGTTCATAGGAAACATAAACAGGAGCATAAATTGGAACAGGGGGTTAGAGGCAATCTGAGTGTCAGTCACTGGGAGAGTGGATAGTAAAACATAGTAAGTGCATACCACAAGGTATTATATCACAATTAGAAACAGGAGATTAGGTATACACATAGAAACATGAAGAAATTTGAACAATATAGTTGTGAGAGTGAAAAATGTATAAATATGTATAAATGAAGACTGAAATATATAAAACAATAGCATATACATCCATTTAAAATAACAAAATTAATTTTTCAAGAATACCTATACACAGAAAGATGCATGCTAAATTTATCAGAATGACAGCCTATGGTGGGACCAGGGACAGGAAAGGGAATGGACTGTGAAAGTAAAATAGAATAACCAAAACAAGAAAACAAACACCACAAGAAAACACTGTGATAACATACCATGAATTGAGCATTGTGAATATTTTATTCACCCAACATTCAGAAGGACATTAAAATATAATTGCAAAACCAAATCATGTGTGATTTTTTCTGTCCTGCCATTTACAAGTTAAAAATAGTTGATTTGCAAAAGTTTGTGGTTTGCTAAATTTTCTTGGTATGTAGTATTTATGAGTGCAAAAAAATTGTTTGTAAGTAGAATCCCCATACTGTAAACCTTTACTTAGAATCAATGTCTTTTGCTTCTGCAGATCAATATGGCCATGCCTGAGAAAGCAAATTGTACTAAACCAAGTGAAGATTTCAGTCATTTCCCTGAGATTATTGAACTCAACGTGGGTGGCCAGATGTACATCACTCGCTATCTTACTTTGGTTAGTGTTCCTGGCTCCCTGCTCTGGGAAATGTTCAGTGAAAAGAATCCTTGCTCCTTAACCCAGGACAACAAAGGGAGATTCTTTGTAGACAGAGATGGTTACCTCTTTCGTTATGTGCTAGACTACATGAGAGACCGGAAACTAGAGCTTCCTGACCACTTTCCAGAGTGTGGTCGGCTCCAGAGAGAAGCAGAATACTTCAAGCTACCAGAGCTAGTGAAGATGTTGGCTCCTAAAATCAATAAGATCAAGTCATTTGGCAATGATTTATGCCAAAGTGATGTAGAAGAGCTATCCACCAACATTGACATCACGTATAATATCTCTTCAAGTAATAACATTCAAGTTAGTGTCCCTGATAACTCCCCAGCTCTGACAGTAAACACTGGTTCTGACCTCAGGAAGGCAGGTTTCATCACTATTGGCTATCGAGGCTCCTATACTCTGGGTAGGGATAGTCAAGCAGATGCCAAATTCCGCCGTGTGGCCCGAATCATGGTGTGTGGTAAGATCTCATTGGCCAAAGAAGTATTTGGAGATACTCTAAATGAAAGCAGAGACCCTGACCGTCCTCCTGAGAGGTACACTTCTCGATATTACCTCAAATTTACCTTCCTGGAACAAGCCTTTGATAAATTAGCTGATGCTGGCTTTCACATGGTTGCATGCAGTTCCTCTGGCACCTGCACTATCACCCATGACCAAACAGATGACAAGATCTGGACCTCTTACACTGAATATGTTTTCTGCCGGGAGTGACACTGAAAAGAAAATCACCCAGAAAATACAAAGAAAACAGCCAACTTTCTCTCCCTTCTGTGTTCCTGTGCCAACCAGCCTTTTTAGAAATGAACATGTTAATTTTGGATCCATTAAAACGTGGACAATGCCACTCCCTTCACCATAACCAGTTGAACCTTTTTTGGAAACTTTCTTCTTACATGTTCCATTCTATCTGGCTTCCAGCCTACCTTAGATTGTGGAGTTGGATGTCATTTCAGGAAAAGTATTCAATGTGTAGGCATATGTGCATGCACAACACTGTAAGTATTAGAGATGTATTTGTTGAGTGAATGCAGTTAGATAAGCCCACAACATTTAGTTAGTTAAGAAATGTTAAGCCATAGTTTCCAAACTAGTTCTCAGCACAATATCTTGTGATTGCTTACATACTTTGTTACCTGTACTCTCCTAAGGAAAGCCCCATCTATACTTATTTTGAACTGGAGTCCCCTACAATAAATGTGAATATGCTTTGTAAACTGTTATTGCTATTCTTTTTATACAGACAGAATGGAAGAAACTGATGGGCATCCTCCCAGGAGGTTCATAGGAAGGTCAATCAATTATAAAATTATTGATTATTCTTGTTAGAAGAAGGATGTAAAAAAGCAGCCAACAATGCCAAGAATAAGAGGCTTAGTACTTGAATTGCATCATGACTATTACATAGGCATAGGCAGGTATGCCACTTTAAAAGACTGTGCTAAAATATCTTTTTTTGTTAATTAGAATTGAAACATAACATGTAGCTAAGGGAGTTTAAGCAAATAATTGCTGTTTTCAAATACACATATGTAGTAGTTTGATTTTCACTAAGTCAAACAAGGATGTATGTCAACTATTAACTATGACAGACTGTGTGTGTGTGTGTGTGTGTGTGTGTGTGTGTGTGTGTGTGTCTTGGGTAGCAGTGGGAGAAGGAAGATGAGCAAAAAGAATTTTGAAAAAAGGAAATAAAAATTCATCTTCTGAAATCCATACAAATGACTTTTGTTACATGGGTTGAAAGAAAAATCTTCATATGAAAACACCAGAGTTTGATACAATTATACAAATGATTGGGTTGCTGGAGAATATGAGACAAGTCAAGAAAAAGAAACTTCGAAGGCTCATTTAAAAAAAAACTTTATCTCTTCTGAGTGGCTTTATAGTAACTCAATGATCAAATGGCCTTCTGGTTTCTTTATTCCTTCCTTGACACCTCTTATTTACCCCATGTCTCTATTGCACTTAATATCTTTTGATTTGTTTCCTAGTTGGGACTCTGGGTTTCAAGGAATTAAAACCCATTCAATGTGTCTTGAGAAAAATAAAAAGTACATGTGTAAGGGGTGTGAGTGGGTGGACATTTTATAAATGCACCTGTCCTGTTGAGTCCAAAGACAAAAATGGAGTCTGATCATTTCAGATGTTCTTGGGAGATGTCAAGAACTGATGTTCTCTCTTGTCTGTCAGAGGCCATATGACTTTTCCTTTGATCATTTGAGTCTGTCAGCTCCATACTTTTCTTTCCACATCTTGGGATCATCTTTTATTCAGTTTATATCTGCCATAGAACAGACATGTCAGCCTCTCAATGAGCACGAACTTCAGGCATTAACTTCATAGTTAACTTCTGTAGTGACACCCTAATTCAAAAAACCTCAATCAGCTGCAGCTTAACAGGGAGAGTCTGAATAGGCAGAAGGCATTGTGGGTGTGGGCAACCAAAACTCCAACAGGGGACTGTTGTCAACATTTCTGACTAAATTACTACCTGTGTCTGAAACAATAAACAATAAGTATATTACATGTAAAAGACTCTTTGATTGATATTCCCAAAGCTCTCAGAGTCTAGATTGACTACTAACAAATTTTAGAATGTGCTCAGGAGTCATTTATGGTCTTCCAATCTAGCTTTGCCAATACCCTTCTGACAAGTTACTGCCCTAGAGGGGCAACATTTTAGATTTTATAAAGAGGTGTTCCCACACTCAGTCACTTGTGTACCATTCTCATGGCTTTTACCATTCCCTTATCCCTCATGCACTATTAATCTAACTTTTTAAAAACTGAACTAATAAGTTCACTTTTATTTTTACTTAAATACAATCTGTAGCTCTATTCCCTCTGACATATTTCTGGTATGCTCTAGGTGTCATTGGCTTCATTGTGCAGTAGATAGGAAGCTATGTTTTGGTCTATGTCTTATGTATACCATAGTTAAGCCATAAGGATAAGGAGATATGCAATGACAATCTGTTGATTCATGCTTTGGGCTCAGCCTCCTAGAAATGAACTTAACCTATTTTACAGAGTATTTGTAACCCCACTTACAACTTGGACTACTGCTCTACTTGCTTTTATCCTGTCTTCAATTTACTGTCCTCTTTGGGTTCAAATTAATTCCAAAACACTGTATTATTTGTTCTTCAAATTGTAATTATATTAGTTCATTCAGATAACTCTCTTATCACCTGGCAATAAAATAACTGGGCAAAGAGGGAATAAATTGTAATAATATCTCAGGTTGTGTAGTAATAAAGAAGTTAGAATATAGGGTGGTTCATAGGCTAAATAAGGGTATATCAAAATGGGTATGCAAATAATTACATATTTGTTTTCATTTAAGAGTCACTAGTGTGGTATGTGTTCATAAATAATTGCTCCAACTATAGTTAAAATTATAAATGACTTTCTATCAAGGCTGTTGTTGTTGGAACCATCAGCAACTGAATCTGGTTAATAGCTGCAGAAAAGAAATGTACCTAGTTCACAGAATTATCTTTCCAGAAATGCTGTGAACTGGTAAATTTCAGAACATCTTCAGAGGATACACAGCCAGAAACAATGTTCAAATTTAAACTGCAGGACTAGTATTGGGAATTCAGTATTGTGATTCTTGGGCACTTGTGTTGCTGCAACTTCTACTTGCTACACCAGTAGCACTGGACACTAATGCCACTGCCTTTAGAACTTCTGCCACTGCTATCTCCACCATTATTCATCATCACAATGAAGTCTGGGATATCCCCAATTCTTCCTGGCACTGGTTTGTTGCTCAGGGCACACATGTGTGCCAACAAAATAAAAATTTAAGGTAACCCGGGAAAGCAAGTACCTACAACTTTAATTTTTTAAGTGGAAAGAAGACTCCCAAAATCAAGATTCTGCAAAAAGAGGAAGGGGTTTTGTATGCTACATGGCCATAAAAGTGACAAATGTCTACTTCAGAGTCAGAAGAATGTTAACTGAAGTGTAAAAAATAAAAACAAACTGTATACTCTCTCATCTATATGGTGGAAACTTATAAAATTATAAATGTCAGCTGATGAGGATCATTTTTCATGCTTGTTTTCTTTAAAATATATATTGTGAATGGTGTTAGGTCTTTGAGTTAGCTCTAAGAATTTGCAATAGTTTAACAAAAGTCAGATGAGAGACGAAGTGTTATTTCAGCTGAGTAGCACAGTTACATTTTCACAGGAATATTCTAGGAGTCACTGTGTTTAGCTAGCAGTTTTCAAACTTTTTAAATAGAAACTTTAAAGGAATAAATTTTTACTTGGAGCTCTGTTACATAAAACAAAAAAGTGACATGTACTACTCAGATAATATACAATATTTTACATTTTTTTCTGTTTTTTTTTTTTTTTTTTTTTTTGTGGGATCCCTGAAATGCCTATGGGAATGCTGGTGCCTTATTGGAGCATGATTTGGAAACTAATTGTTTTGAAATCAAAGAGATTAGTGCTGTAAGAGAGAAGAAGTGGAGAATTTGAGGTAATGTGCAGGATCAACTTAGTGAAGAACTGGTAAGAAACTTTAGCATTAAGTTTCCACAGTGAGAGAGAACTTTGTCTTCAAAACATTTAGTTTACAGTTTCAAGGAGAAAATGATCAGTTTTACAACCAATAATGTGACCTAACCCTGATATTTACTTAATACTAACTCATGTTTAAGGTTTGGTTCTGAGTGCTTTAATTCTGCTGTTTCATATCATCTCCACGAAAATGTTAAATTGCTACCGGACTTCTGGTCAACATGGAGGCATAGGTAAACAGGGCTTGCCTCCTCATACAATCACATAAAAATTGCCACTAAACTGTATAACAACCTTCATTCAGAACCATCAGAAATTCAGCTGAATGGAAGTCTTACAACTGCAGAATTAAAGAAGAAACAACATTGAGACTGGTAGGAGAGGCAGAGATGCAGAATGGACAGGGGTTCCACGATCACATATGGTATATAAAAATTGGGAGGGGTATCTTGGAAGCAAGGGATCCCAGCCCTACACTAAGCTCCCCAATCCAGGGTTCCATTGCCAGGAGATAAGTCTCCATAATTGCTGACTGTGAAAACCAGTGGGGATTGAGGCTGTAAAAGACAGAAACTGCTGGAATCCCAGGTAGTTCCTCTTAAAGGGTCTGCATATGGACTTACTCAGACTCACTCCTTCTGAGCTCCAGTGTGGGGGTAGTAAATGGAAAGACATCAAAGACACACGGAGAGGACTGAATTGTCTGGCATCAGGGCAAAGTGTAGGCAGACAGCTTTCTCCCAGACTGAAATGCTGACAGAGGCCATTGTTCCTTTTCTGAGCCCTCCCCCGCAACATAACCACAGAGCCCCCAGGCAGGCACCATATCTAACACTCCATCAGCCTGGCTGACACTGTTCACCCTACCCTAATGATTTCCTGAGATGTGGCCCAACCCAAGTTTCTGGCTCACTCAAACTGTTTCTAGTTGCTTCTCTATATGAATGACTTGTATTGGACTATGCTCCAGATTTTTCTAAATTCTCTCAAACAAGCAGCATCTTGTTTTAGCAAGCTACCTAGCTCTTATTAAGTTGCCCCAGGCCTGGCACTAGCAGAGGTCAGCCTTGGTTAACAACTTGGCCTCACTTGGGCACATCTATGCCCATTACACGTAGCAGCCATCTACAGATTGCATTGTAGCTTATGCTATGTGACCCCAGACAGAATACAGTTAGTGATGACCTTGGACCTGCCAGCAGCAATCAAGGCTCAACTACAACAGGAGGGTGTGCAGAGCCCATACAGTGGGTACACCTTAAGTTTCCCATGTGGATAAGAGGGGAGGCTGTACCACTGGACTCTATAGGACACCTACTACATTAGGCCCCTCTACTAAGCCTGGGAGATGTAGCAGCTCTATCTAATACACACACACACACACACACACACACACACACACACAAGGAGGCTACCAAAATGAGATGACAAACAAACATGGCCCAAATAAAAGAACAGAATAAAACTTCAGAAAAGAAACTACACAAAAAAAGAGACAATCAATCTACTAGATGCAGAATTCAAAACACTGATTATATGGATGCTCAAGAAACTTAGTGAGGACTTCAACACCACAAAAAATCCAGTCAGAAACAAATGATACACTAATTGAAATAAAGAACAATGTACAAGGAACCAACAGTAGAGTGGATGAAGCTGGGAATCAAGTCATCAAATCACTGATAGAACATAATGAAGGGAAGAAAAAACAAAACAAAACAAAAAATAACCCACCATTAGAATAGCAAGAAGAAAAAAAGAAGCCACGAAATATTAGGATAATGTAAGGAGCTTCTGGGTCAACTTCAAAAGTACCAAGATTTGCATCATGGTGGTGCCAGAAGAGGAAGACAGCAAGCAAGAAATTTCAAAAAATAATGACAGCAAACTTCTATAACTTGGTGAAAGGAATACACATACATGTCCAGAAAGGACAGAAAGTCCCAAACAACAGGAACCAAAAGAGGCCCACACCAAGACACATCATAATGAAAATGCCAAAGGTTAAGAAAAAGAAAATATGAAAAGCAACAGGAGAAAAGCAGTTAGTTACCTACAAGGGAGGTCCCATGAGACTGTCAACTGATTTCTCGAAAGAAACTTCACAGGATAGAAGGGATTGGCAAGAAATCTTCGAAGTAACAAAAAGCAAGGACCTACAACCAAGATTACTCTACCTAGCAAACATATAATATAGAATTGAAAGGAAGATAAAGAGCTTCCCAGACAAGGAAAAGCTAAAGGAGTTCATTACCACCAAATCAGTATTATATGAAATGTTAAAAGGTCGTCTTTAAGAAAATAATAAGTCCCTTTAACATTTCATATAATAAGGGCTTGGTGATTATGAACTCCTTGTACTTGACCTTATCTGGGAAGTACTTTATCTGCCCTTCCATTCTAAATGAAAGCTTTGCTGGATAGAGCAATTTTAGATGTAGGTCCTTGTGTTTCATGACTTGGAATACTTCTTTCCAGCCCCTTCTTACCTACAAGGTCTCTTTTGAGAAATCAGCTGACAATCTGATGGGAACTCCTTTGTAGGTGACTGTCCTCTTATCTCTTGCTGCTTCTAGAATTCCCTCCTTCATTTTAATCTTGGGTAATGTAATTATGATGTGCCTTGGTGTGTTCCTCCTGGGGCCCAACTTCTTTGGGACTCTGTGAGCTTCTTAGACTTAAATGTTAAAGGGACTTATCTAATAAAAATATGAACAGTGAAAGGACAGCAAACTCACAGTTATTAACAACCACACCTAAAACAAAAGCAAAATAAGTGGACACCTAAAACAAGACCAGAGGCACAGAAATGGAGATCACAAGGAAGGTTAGCAACAAGGGAGTGGGAGGTGGTGGGGGGTCGAGAAGGTACAGAGAATAAGTAGCATAGATGGTGGGCAGAAAATAGATAGGGGGAGGGCAAGAGTAGTGTAGGAAATGTAGAAGCCAAAGAACTTATGACACATGGACATGAACTAAAGGGGGGTAATTGGGTGGGAGGGGGTGTGCAGGGTAGAGGGGAATGAAGAGGGGGAAATGGGACAACTGTACAACTGTAATGGCATAATCAATAAAATATATTTTAAGAAAAGAAAATAATAAGATAAAAATATGAACAATAAAATGGCAATAAATACATATCTATCAACAACTGATTCTAAAAAACAAAAATAAATAAACAAAACAAAAATAGAATCATAGATACAGATAATGTTTTCATGGCTGCCAGATGGGAGGATGGTCAGGTGGATGGGCAAAAAATGTTAAGGGATTAAGAAGTACAAATAGGTAATTACAGAATTGTCATGGGGATGTAAATGAAGTACAGCATAGGGAATAGAGAAGCCAAAGAATTTATATTCATGACCCATGGAAATGGGTAATGGTGTGGGGATTGCCTGACAGAATGGAGGAGTAAGTGAAGGGGGCAAAGAGAAAAAATAGGATGACTGTAATAGCATAAATAGTAAAATATAACTTACAAAAAAAGAAGTTGGTACTATTATAACCAGTTAGTTTGAGGAAATTAAAGGTATAGTATAGGGTATTATCATTTATTGAGCATGAACTGGGCCCCACAAACTTTATATCCATTATTTAATTTCATTTTATTTATTTATTTACTTATTTATTATTTTTTACATTTTTTATTTTAATTTTTGTTCAAGTACAGTTTTCTGTCTTTTATTCCTATCCCAGCCCATCCACCCAGCCCTCCCCCCTCCCTCCAATTTCCACCCCCCCCAGTTTTTGTGCATGTGTCCTTTATAATTGTT